>VMKM01003949.1:0-25557 GCA_008360985.2 Macquaria ambigua | reverse complement strand
TGATGCACTGAGCTCCTCTCTCTCCTTCTGTTGCTTTCTGCAGGTGTTTATGCCTCTGGAGCTGTAGAGTCTGGATCTATGTGTGGTGTATTAATGTATGTTTTATTAATGTATTAGTGTGACATTTAACAAATCATATTATAACCTCATGCAGAATGCAGTATTGTATTACCATAAAAGAAGTTGTTTTGTTCTATGTGAGGGTTGCTGGGAAGAGGAAGGTTGTTTTTAGTTTTGAGCTTGATATTGTCAAACTCTTTGTTTAAGAGAGGAAGCCAAAATGTCAGGGTGACCTGCACTGGGTCAGTTTTGGGGCCAAGTGTACTTGCCAAGGACAATTTAGGATGTTTGGATCGCAAGTTGGAACATGTAAACACATTTTTGTATGAACAATGGATGGGCAAGAGGGGTGATGGAAAAACCCCTGGCTTTCCAAGAAATTGTTGAGAGATTTGAAGTTGCATAACACGCTAAATTGACCTAGTAACAAGTGTTGTAACTGATAGAAGGAATAATCTTATTGGTTGGTAAAAAGCAAAGGGCAGTATTTTGATCCCCTGGAGGAAGGGTGATTACAATATAAAATCTGTTGTATGATGTACAACTTGGGTTCTGTTCGTCTGCAGACAATCTTGAACTCGTTTCTTTTATTTGAATAAAAGAGACTATGCAAAAGGCAGAAGATCTGAGTTTTCTTTTCCACTACATATGGTTGCAGCCACCTGCTGCCGTGTTCCTGCTCTGCACCCACTGCTGCCATTACTGCTTTTGTTCTTATTATTAGTATTACTATTATATTGCTATTAGTATTATTTCTATTAATATTAACATCAATACCATTACCACAACTATTACTTTACATCTCTATGTAGAACTGTATTGTGCTGCTGTATGTTCTCTTTCCTCCTGCTCTCTCTCTCCCGCTCCCCCCCAACCCAACCGGTCAAGGCAGATGACCCCCCACCCAGAGCCTGGTTCTGGTTCTGCTCGAGGTTTCTACCTGTTAAAGGGAGTTTTTCCTTGCCACTGTCGCCTAGTGCTGCTCATGGTGGGAACTGTTGGGTCTCTGTAAATATAAAGAGTCGGTCTAGACCTGCTCTATATGAAAAAGTGCCCTGAGATAACTTTGTTATGATATGGCGCTATATAAATAAAACTGAATTGAACTGAATTGAATTTATCTCATAAAGCCGTCAGGATGCAGTTTGTTTCCACACTGAATCTAAAGTCAGGTCAAGGTCCACAGAGGTTCTGACTGACTGATTCAGAGATCTGGAGTTTCTCATCAGTATTAATAATCTGAACGATTTCAGACTGTGTCAGTTTATAATCAGGGAGTCTCACCTGTTCAGGTAGAAACTAACTGCACAGACAGGTTTTATTCTGCTTTCCAACTTTATTGAGTCGTTTTGTCCAACAGGAACAAACAGAGTTCTTCAGGTTCTCTTCAGGTCGTTGAAGAACTTTTCCAGAACGTTCTCCACCTCGTCCTCACTGTAGTCTCTCACCACGAAGAACTCACCGTCATCAGCGCCTCGAATCATGGCCGACAGACCTGCAGGCACCGTGAGCACTTTTACTTCCAGCCCATTTGATCAGTCCGTCTAATTTACACTCCCTGATCATAAAACTTTAAAATATTAAATCTGGATCATTCAAACCCACAAACCCACAGAACATCAATAAATGCAGAAACGTGTTCAGGAGGACGCAGTGAAGGAAACGAGGAGACACAAGCTGTCAGGTTTGGAAAGGAAGGAAGGAAACAGGAAGTGTCCTCACTGCGTCCTGACGACGGTCTGAACAGACAGAAGATTTTCTTCTTCATGTCGACGGCTTGGCCGAGCTCGTAGCCGACGCCCAGAGACGGCTGCGTCACCTCCGCCACGACCACTGATGACACACACAGGTCAAAGGTCATACACACACACCTGCAGACACCGCTCAGGGCATACTCACCCTCCAATCGTCAATAAATCAATAAAGCGATCAGTCTCACCATCAGACTGTTGGAGCCAGTCCATGTCTCGGTCATGAATGGCTCGGTCTTCTGCTGCTGTGGCGTCCTCTCCTGTCCAATCAGCACAGCACAGCAGCTCAGTGACATCACACATCAGACTCAGCTTCTTCTTCTGTGTTTTATCAAACATCATTATTGATCAGGAAATAAAGACTGACTGTTAACTTATTGATCCAAAGGTTTTACATCTATTCAACTTCCAATGATTCTGTTCAGCGTATCAATAATCAGAAACGTGTTCGTAAAGTCAAATATCTTCTACAGTTATTTACATTTCATTTATTTATTATTCAGATTATTACAATATTGATTATTTCTCCTCACATCTCGTTTCACTGCTTTATAGTTTTTCTTTACTGAAGTCATCATTTAACTTGTGTAGTAATACTGTCAGTGTGTACTGTTTGTGTAGTACTGTGTGTGTGTGTGTGTGTGTTTGACCTCTGACCTCTGTTGGTGAGCTCGGTGCTGCTCACGTGCTCGGTCAGCACGGTCCCATAGCTCTGCAGCTTCTGAACGATCCTCCGGTACAAGTGCACGTCATCTCTGCCGCCGCGGATACTCCCGCAGAAATACACCTTCATCCTGGAACTCTACAGTTTCTACTTCCTGTTTCCACTCTTTCTACTGTCGGTCGGTCTGTCTGTCTGAGTCTCTGCTGTCCCAACAGCCGCCGCTTCCCGCGCTGGATGCAAACGAGGCTCTGCGCGGTGACGTTCCACCATACGTAATGTTAAACCCGTGAGCTTTACCCTGAGCACAGTCTTGCAGATACATGGCTGTAAACAGACTTCTTTCTCTGCTCTGATTGGCTGAATCGTCTCCGTCTAAACTCCCCAGCCTTTGATTGGTGCAGACTAGGGGCGGTATATGATGGGGGGGTGCTCTCAGGGCAAACAACGCCTTTCAAAATAAAAGCTTTCCATAAACTGCACTACCTTATGTGCTTTTAGAAGCAGCAACTTTTGTGCAGATAAAAACATTTAAACGTCTGTACTTAAAAATAATTGAGGTAATTGTACTCAGTGGTGGAAGAAGTACTTAGATCCTTAAGTTAAAGTAGTAATACCACAGTGTAAAATATACTCTTCAATATACTCATCTGATCTATACAATATTTTACTCCAGTATTTAAAGTATTAAAAGTAAAAGTACATGTTCTGCAGAGTGCAATATTATTATATATTATATTATTAGAGTCATTATTATAATGATACTGTTGTAGCTGCTGGAGGTGGAAGGTGGAATACTCTAAATAATAACTAATACTCTAATACTTAACCAAAGTTAAGTACATCAAAATGATACTTAAGTAAATGTACTTGTACTTGAGTTTGTATTTTCTGCTGCTTTACACTTCACAGCATTTTATCTGACCGCTTTAGTTCCTTTTCAGATCAAGATTTATAATATGATGTAATAATAATAAAGTAGTTTAACAAGAGAAGAAAGAGCTGCTGCTTCGCTAAACTCACCTTCACCTGAACATCACATTCCAATATCAGCATATTTAGATACATACAGATGGGTTTTGTCTGACCATTTAAATTAGAAATGGAGCCGATATGTGAAATACCAGCATGTAGAGAAAGAATCTGTTCAAGTAGCTTTCTGTAAATGTAAATGATCTGGAACTGTGTAAAATGCAGGATTATATCTTTTTCAAAATAAAATGTGTAAATCATCAGAGCAGCAAACAGCTGTGTATTAAAGCTCATTAACTCAAACCCATAAAGTCCATAGAGTTTATTTGAGTCAACAGAAACTATAAATACATCTGAACATGAAAAAAAACCCAAACAAAATATTACAGACAGAATAAAAATGTACAAACATCAACAGAAGAGTTCAGAGAGAAAACAGATCCACTTTAACAGGAAGTGATGTTGGGGGGGGGGGGCAATCAGTGGGTCCTCAGCAGGACCCCCAGGCTCCTCACTGTGGCGTTGAGTGGCTGTTCAGGCACGTCTCTGGCCACCCGCTGCATGGGAGCCATGTTGGGTCCTTCCAGGGTGCCCAGCAGCCCTGAAACCACAAAAACAGGAGGTCTCACTCTGACTCAAAACAACACAGGAGGTCTCACTCTGACTCAAAACAACACAGGAGATCTCACTCTGAGCCTCTGTCACATGACCTCAGTAAATGAGGTATTTTAAATGTAATAATACTCTATGTTTCTGACCTTCTACGATCTTGTGGTAGGCGAAGTGCAGGTAGAGCAGGAAGAGCATGTGGAGCAGAGACAGAGTCCCACAGAGGAGGAGACGAGGAGTCTGACCCACCGTACGAGACAGCAGAGCCGCTACCTGACAGAGGATGAGACACACAAACCAGGTTAGCTCACAGCTGAGGGACAACAGGGGGCTGCTGGGAAACGTAGTCCTCACCATGCGCAGAGTGGACAGTCCTCCAACCAGCAGCCAGAGGACGTAGAACAGGAAGTGGATGTGGATGTTGTAGGTGATGAGGAGGACGACGCAGTGACCAAACAGACCGTAACCCTGACGACAGGAGACAGGAAGTGATGTCACAAAGCATCCTTGAATCCTACGACACTAACTGATTTAAATTCCTGTCAGGACACTTTTAACTTTTATACTTACATAAAAAACACATTTTTACTTTAGTTTTCATGTTTTATTCTGCCTTTCAATGTTTGTTTGCTCTTTATTGTTTACTGTGTGTGTGTAGTTGCAGTACTGTCACTGACCAGCAGGGACAGCATCTGCAGCATGGTGATCTGAGCGTTGACCAGGTACGCCAGGAAGTAGATGAAGGAGGAAACACCGAGCCAGTAACCAAAACATGTTCCTATAGCTGTTCCCATCAGGGTGCCCTCCCTCTGTAACACACACACACACACACACACACACACAGTTTATCAGTAACATCAAAGCACTACAGTGTGGATGTCGTTCAGGTGTGTGTGTGTGTGTGTGTGTTCTTACGATGACGGTTTCTGACGTCTTCATGCCGTGCAGCAGGATCGCCACCAGAGTGAAGACCAGCATCAGAGGACCGTACAGCTCACCTGCGATCTTCTACACACATGAAGTACAACCTGTCAGAGGACTGGACCTGGACTTGAACCTGAACCAGATTGTGGACCTGAACCTGAACGTGGACCTGAATCTGAACCTGAACCTGGACCTGGACCTGAACACCAGAGGGGTGTTTCATAAAGACGTCTTAGAAAAGCAGCTCTTATTGTGAAAATCCTGTCTTGAATGAACCTGACGAACTGACCCAGGATCAGTCCGGTCTGGTCTGGACCTCATGTGAGTCAGACCTGCTTCTGTCATGCTGAACTCGAGAAGAGACAGGAAGTAGAAGTATGTACCTGGGGGAAGTTGATCATGCGGACAGGTATCATGGACTCCATCAGCCTGAGAGGAGACAGTTAGCAGCAGTTAGCAGCAGTTAGCATCAGACTGAGCAGGAAACCGCAAACAGGAAGTGGAGCGTCGTACCTGCTGCGGACCTGCACCGACTCCACGTCAAAGTACGGCCTCAGGATGTCGATGTTGGCGTACAGGTTGAAAGCTCTGGAGGCCTGGCGCTTCCCCGCCTGCCACACCTGAACGCATCACACAGGTGGTTAGTACAACAGATCCACCAATAGAAAAAGAGAACAATGTTTCCTTCATCTTCCACTCCTCAACTGCTTTCAGGTGTCAGGTTTCACCTCTGACAACACAGTTCACTCCATCTTCTGTCAGGGCCTCCACTTCAACTGAAACCTCTTCAGCACTTCCATTTGACTGCTTTTTCAGCCGTCTTCAGATGTCGACTTTAAATGTTCTAACTGCACAGTTTCATCAGTTTCCTTCAGAAAACGTGTTTTTCTGTTTCTTCTATTGATTTTATTTGTACAGTCCCTCGGGATCATTTAGATCAATAAAGATTTCTTTGTCTGGATCATTCGTATCTACACAGGAGGTATAGCATGTTAGCATGTTAGCAGCTTCAGGGCTCCGTATGTGTTTACACTGACTGGATTTTGGTGTTTAGAGAAGAAGAGCCCTGTGCCTTTTTGTGACCTTGTACTCGTGGGTATGAGCAGCTGAGTGGAGCGTCCTGGTACCAGAACATTCATTACACCTGATACATACATACAGGCTCAAAGTAAAGTGTAATGACCTCAGTCTATGGAGTGAAAATACTCTCAATAATATTTGCAAATGTGTATTACATGATCTGCAACTGAAAAATAAGATTTGTAAATGAAAAACAAGATTTGTAAAGATAAACAATGATTTGTGTTCCAATCCACATACAAATACCAAGCAATTTGAAAATATTTTACTTACAGATTTTTAACTTCAGCTTCTCAGATCTGATTCTTTTCGCTTTCAAAAAGCTTCCTGCGCAAACAAATGTCTCAAAACTGTTTGCACGGATCGCCTGTTACGCACGGATCAGGTTACTTTCGCTTTCGGGATGTTGAATATTAACTGTAATATTAACTGTTCCATTAACTGTTCCCAGCTCCACAGGTTCGTAAATGCATGCTGCGTTTAAGTGCTGGTGGAAAACTGGGACATCTGGGCTTTCGGCGTATTCGTGTTTAATTTCAAAGTGGGAAAAACATTTTTCTAAATAGACAGAATAGCTCGTCGCCCCTCGATTAGAGCACATACATTTACCAACCACAGACTCTATACAGTAACCTATAAATGTAAATATATGGTTTAAATAAGCTGGACCAGATTAGTTTCTGATCTGTAAACATGTAAAACACTTGTTGGTAGTCTGATTAGATTTCTGTTTCAGTCGGCTGAAAGAAGCAAAAGTACCGTTGTTATAAAGACCTCCAAAACCAATTCAGCTAACCAGTCCAGCTAACCAGTCCACCTAACCAGTGTTTCCTGCCTACTGCTGTGAGCTGGGACTGTGTTCGCTCTCTGGTCCCAGAACACCACATTAAATATAAAAACACCATCTTAGTGATATCAGTAGTATTGATGACTGTAACCGTCTCAGTGTTGCCGACAGGAAACAGAACCTCAGAGCTCAGATCTGGACTCACCTCGTCAGCCACCTGTCGGCCCAGCTGCCCCTTTAACCCCTTCATGCCCAGAAACTCTCCGTCCTCTGCGTTGTCGTCCTCGGTGGCAGCCGCCTCGGCTGCCACCTCCTCCTCCTCCTTCATCCTCTGGTGCATCTCTCCCATGTCCTCGAAGCTGGAGCCCGACGTGTCGTCCATGTTCTCCATGTCCACGACCGCCGAGCCGCGGCCCTGAACAAAACACAGCAAACACGGGGTCGGTTTAAACGGCCATTTAAACCAACCAACCACATTCATTCACTGTTTCGGGGGCATTGTGGTGATTTGGACTTAGTGTCTGCGGGAGGGCGGGGGGGGCATTGTGATGTGACATTAAAAACACTCTCCTCGTCCTGTTCTTGATGTCTCTGTCAGTTCCTGAACGTCTCTCATGGCTTCACTTAACGGTTATTTTTAATCCACGAAGTTTTACAGAGCATCAACTCTGTTTCTTCTTCTTTCCTCTCCCATTGATCATCTAACGCCCCCTCAGATCTGGTGACCCTTATAATACTCACAGTACTTCTACTGCTGATACTTTAACTACATGAAGCTGAGAATACTCACAGTACTTCTACTGCTCATACTTTAACTACATGAAGCTGAGAATACTCACAGTACTTCTACTGCTCATACTTTAACTACATGAAGCTGAGAATACTCACAGTACTTTTACTTAAGAAGGATTTTGAATGCAGGACTTTTAACAGAGTATTTGTACATTGTTGTATTTGTACTTCCACTTTAGTAAAAGGTCTGAATGTGTCTTCCACCACTGACCATGACGTCACTCAGGTGTGATTGCTGTATGTTTACCTGCTCAGCTGCCGGTCAGAGTTACTGTGTTAAACATAAACCTTCTAATTTTGCAGTTTTAAATATTCTGCAGTTCAGAGAGCCTGTTAGGTTGTTAGATTAGCACAGGTTATGTTAGCCTGCTTCTTATGTCCAGGTTAGCTTGGTCAACACGTCTGACAGGTTAGTTAGCCTGCTAGCAGCTTAGCTAGCCTGTTGGGAAGTTAGCTCGGCTTTCCTGGTTAGCACGTTAGCTGATAGGTTAGTTCTCCTGTTAGGATGTTAGCTGTGTGGTTAGCATGTTAGCTCACCTGGATGAGGTTATCATCGAAGCTTCCCCACGGTTCCGTGTTCGTGTTTCTGTTCCCGGAGCCCGCAGACATTTTCCCCGCAGCGGCAGTTCAGTTGGTAGTTTACCGTGTTTGTCCCGGGTCGGTGGCTGTGTGAATGTTCTCTCGGCAGACTGACGGACTTTAATCTCCACAGAAAGAATGAAAAATCCGATGTTTTGGTCTCTAAAATCTACATCACAAACAGCAAACCCTGCTCTCTGACTCCGCCTCCCTGCGCTGCACGCAGTGAACGCGATGACGTCACTGTGGGCTGAGGGGACGTGAACGCCGAAAATGTCGCGAGATCGTCGTGTTGTCGGTGAGCGAGTAGTGTTTCTGTTAACTGATGATCCCTTTCTTATGAATATTTCCTTTTATGCCTCTAGTTTTCACTTTCTTACAAAATGTATTAAAACTATGAATTCTGCTTGTGTTTTTATCAGAGCTTAAACTTTATAGGTGTAACTTAATAACAATTATTTTTGAGTAGCAGTAAAAGTGAAGTCTTTCACTCAAGTCCAAAATTTGACTTTTAGCAGTTTTTGATGTTTTAGATAGAATAAATATATGCACCCCCCCTTTCCAACTGATCCTCTTTGTAAACGCTCTGTGAGGACTGATGTTTTCTCTGTGAGATATTAGGTCGTATGATTTGTTGTCAACTCTATTCAAAACCACAAGAAGTACAAGTACATCATGTAGAAAAGTCCTGCATTTAAAATGTACAGAATCAGCTAAATCCACCAGGGGTTGGGCCCCTCCAAAGGGTCCCCAGGTAAATCTGAGGTGTCACCAGATGATTCGTGGGAAAGAAGAAGAAACAAAGTTCTGATACATAAATCTGATTTCAGCTTCTGGACCTTTCTCTAATCTTTGATTTTAGTGAAATATTGATCATTTGAACAGTTACTGAAATGAAACCACGTGAGAAGTTTAGAGGAGAAATGTCTCTTTGGTGGAACTGACAACAACTCAGAGACACAACTACACACTAATTTAACACAAGAGACACAACTACACACTGATTTATGTAAAGAGACACAAGCCAAAAAGCTTGGGAACCACTGGAAAACCCATGAAAATAAGAAACAGGCTGCAGTTACCGTCGCTGTCACCAGCAGGGGGCAGTCTCGTGCTCTGTCTGACTCGAACGGGATGTTGCTCTTAGTTATCGCGAGACTTCTCCACCCCTGCTATTTCCTTGACGTGATCGTGACATTGGGTACCAGCTGGTGAGAAACACCGGCTTTTAACTGAGCTGTTTTTCGGTTTAACGTGTTACCGAACTAACTTGGATTATTTATGACATCGAAGTCGAGAGTCTACAGCAAAGGCACACGGTGAGTTCAACCGTCCGCGGCTCAGAAAACGGCTCTTTTCACATCGAAAATGTCAAGTTAGTGCAGCTAGCTCAGCTGACTTGCCGCTGTGACCATAAAGGCTAACTGTTATCCACCTAGCTAGCTGCTAACTCTGACAGCTACAAAGCAGGGGTCTTCTCAGCTTTAGGAAAGTGGGTTGTTGATATTAGTTCAAAAAGATTATCGCACCTTAAGCGTCAGATTTCAGTAACGTTCCTGCCGATAGCTGAAATCAATATTGTGAGATTCCGGGCTAGATTAGCTCAAACACAGTATGACCTCCAGTTGGTGACAAAACGTAAGATAATAAGACCAACATGAGATCAAGTGTTTTTGGCTCTTTAAGAAGGTCTCAATCATCCCGTCCCAGTGGTTTTATATTGATTGATCACCCGATACTTACGTTCTCGTGTTTTAAAACCAAACTCACTCCAAAAAATATAAAATCGTACAGCGTCCCGCTCATCGTTAAGGTTTAACTTAGTTTAACATTAGTTTTTAATTATTTTACACATTGCTAGTATTCACTCTGTAATTTGGCATACTCATAACTCGCCGATCAATGCCACCTGTAACAGGATGTCATCTTATAGATGTGTTTCATCTGGTTTCCTTTCAGTAAAACTCATGACGGAGGAGCGAGTGAGCGCTGTGCTCCGACTATAAAAGTAGATATTTGATTAAAATAAAGTGCTGCTGAGTGGATTATCTGTAACCCGAGTTTACTAGGTGACCATTGCGATTTAGATAAAGTGTGAAGTTGCTCTGCCAGCTGTGCACCCAGTCGAATAAACCTGAACAAAAATAACATCCAGTGTTTTTGTATGGAGTTTTGCGAACTGAAGTGAGCCAGCTGCTTGTCACGTTTACTCAGGGTTAATATCAAACCGAGGAATCAGCTGTGTACACTGGCCTCTGTCACGTCTTAGTTAATCACTAATAGATGTAATATGGGTGTTTATGTCGGAATGTGCAGCTCCCGGTGTTCTCCGGCCCCCTCTGCGGGGCCTCTCCCTGGGGTGTGTGTGTGTGTGTGTGTGTGTACGTGCGGACCGACAGGCAGTGATGGCGGACAGTCAGAGAATCGCTTCCGTGTTCCTCTGAGCTCCGAGCGCCGCAGAGAAAAACTAAACAATACCCGGTTTTGTTTCATTGTCAGCGGCTGAACCGGGAGCTGAGGACGGTCGTGTTTTTTTAGGTTACCGTCACTGAGTCATCAACATGAGGTACGATAACAGAGAATTCACCGAATTATGGGCTGTGTTATGCAGTTATTGATTATATAAGATGTTATCCAGAGAACCTGCAGTACTATTATTTTCTAAAGGAAAATAAAAAGCCTCTTTAAGATGTTACATGCTAATATTCACTCAGATTTAGTGAGGTGAGAGTAGTAATACCATGGTGTCAAAATACCCTGCATTCATAACTGAAGTAAAAGTACAGCAAAATGTACTTAAATATCCAAAGTAAAAGTACTTATTATGCATAAGACTGTGTTATAATATGAGCTGGTGTGATTATTATTATCTACAGACCATCAGCTTCATTGAACTACTCTAAACTTCATCATTAACTAACTCTGTCTTTACATTCAGCCAACATGTGGACAGCCGTCCTGTAATAACCTCATAACTTCAGTCCATATCGGCCACCTACACAGTCATTAAAAAGACTTTGAGTGAAATGCACAAACCCAGTTTGGATCAAATCTGTGTGAAACTGTATATTTTACAACCTTAACTCTTCTATAATGGAGCTGAAATACTGCTGATTATTTTGTCGTTTAAGTCATTTAATTCAGCTTTAAGCTTCTCAGGTGGATGTTTGTTAAATGACATGAAATCTCTTTGGGTTTTGGACTGTTGGTCAGACGAAACAAGACATTTGAAGACGTCCCCTTGGACTATTCTATGGAAATATTTGTATTAATTATCACTACAGGTTTGTACATGTTTATAGACAGTGTCTGTGTCTGGTCTCTGGTTAAACGTGAGCAGTGAGAGGCCATGTTGCTGCTGAACTAATAGAGAGAGTTTCAAACATTAACAGGAAAGCAGCTGGACTCTGAAACGTTCCCTCCTGCAGTCAGACTCGTAACACGGAGGTCTGAAGGTCAAAGGTCAGGTGAGAAAGCGAAGCGGGCTTCTTATCAGCTGGCTGATGGACTGTTTACAGTTGATACTGAAGCAGCGCCACGCCCTGAGGCCACGCCCACTCCCACCACCACCACGAAGAAACAACAATCATGTGACAGCGATTCAATAAGAGTGATCAGTTTTAGATTGGTGACAGCACCTCGAGCCAGAATACATTTCAAAATAAAAGACACATTTTCTTCACAATGTTGCTGTTCAATTAAAGTACTCCACTCAGTCTGGAGTTACATGATTGGGTCTGGAAGTACTCCTCTGTGTGTTGGAGTACTCCAGAGGCCTGTACTACGAAGCAAGTTCAACAGACCCAGGATCTCTTCTCGTTATCTGGCTTCACTGAGCCTAACAATCGCGATCCCGCTAAGCGGTCACACGACGCTGGTTATCAACTCAATAAATCAATCCAGGGTTTCCCAATCAAGCCATGAGTGCGTTCACATGAAAGGGGCGGTGTTTGCAGCATATGACCAATCACAAACATGACAGGTGTGCTGGCACACCTGTCACAAACATGACAGGTGTGCTGGCAGCAGAGCGGCATACTTTTACAAACGAAGAGCAAACTGTAATATTAGAGAAATACGAAGAATTTAAACATCATCCAGGTTAAAAGCAACACAGATGCAGCTGCTGAATGCAGGAAGGACAGCTGGCAAAAAAATCGCAGACTGTGTGAAGCGTAAATTAACAGGCTGATAATATCACTGCCCCGTCAGCAGTGTTGCATTAAGTTAATGTGTTGCTTGTATTCTTATGGAGTGTTTGACAATCTTAGCCTGATTATTTCAGCTGCAGCCACGGCGGTGTCAAACGGACTTGGGAGCAAATAAATATAAAAACATAATTTCACGGTAAATAGGCTTACATTCATAAGTACAACGCTTTAGTGCTTCAGTCAGTCTCTGTTGTAGGATGACAGATAAGTCGGTCATCTCTCATATAAAAAGAGTTCCTCTCACCATCCACGTACAGAGCTCCACTTCTTTTCTATTGGTGATGTCATTTTCCAAGAGAATTGATTGGTCAGTAGGCGGGGCTTTTGTACGTGTTGATCTGTTATCTCGAACATAACCCGGAGCAGGTTAGGCGTGCAGCATCAGTTACCATGGCGATTTACTCCGGTAAGAAGTGAACCACCGTCGTAGTACTGAAAACCCAGAGTTGAACCTGAAGTTATCTCGCTAACCGCAAATCCTGCTTCGTAGTACAGGCCTCTGGAGTGTGTCAGGTGTTTCTGTATTTTTGAGGACGGTTGTGTCTGAAATAGTTCAGTGGTCTGACTGGTTTAATCCCAGTGGATCCTGGTGACCCACCAGCCCTCTGACCAATCACAGAGCACCGTGCAGCTCTGTTCACAAACAGCATGATGTCAGCTGAGTCAGACACCGTGTGGACAAACACAAGCTGCAGAAAATCTGCTGCTGAAAGAGCTGACTCGCCTGTGTGGTCGGGACTCACCTGTGTGGTTGACTGTTTTTAACCCGACGGAACCATAAAGAACCCGACTGATCGTTTCAGATATGAATCAATAAAACCCATCTGCTGCTGTCGGGGCAGTTGATGGTGATGGCAAAATGAATATTTAATAGTCATGTATTGATAATAAAGATTTATATTTGTATATGATTAGATTCATATAGAGACTCAGCGTTTAAAGGAGATGTGAAGGTATCATGTTTTTCGGAGTGCGCTCCGTTAGAAGTTAGAGGTTTTATTCTGCATTAATGTTTTGGTTTAATTAAGTTAAACCACCTGATGATGTTCTTTAAAAGAGCCTTTGACCCAATAAACAGTTAAAGAGTTTACTACAACATGAATGATTTACACAGCTGCAGCATACAGACAGACAGATAAACATGTTGTATTGATCCGTCTGTAACACAGTGATCAGTGGTGAAAGCAGAAGTGAAGGATGAGGAAAGAGTGTTCAGTCACAGCGAGCGGAGGGTTAGTTTACCCTCACGTGAGACTGAAGGGGACGCGTCTTTATCTCAGGATCTGGACTCATTACTGAGTTTGGTAAAAACCCCAAATACCATCAGACCTTCAGGCCCCAACAGCCTCAGCGTTACGCTGCTGATCAGACCGACCTGATCACAAACCTGATCAATGTTATTGAATGTAACTTCAGTCCAGATCCAGTTGGACCCGTTTTATTTTGACACTGTGTGTTTCCTGTTTCCTGTCCAGGATGCCATCGGTGGAGGCTGCAGCCAGCGGGCTGAAGCAGTGCCGGCAGGCCCAGGATCAGCTGGAGGACGCCATCAACGGCGTGATGAAGGCCGAGCAGCAGCTGAGGGAAAACACCAGAGAGGTCAGGACCTTCATCATCCTCGTCTGTCTGTCTGTCTGTCTGTGCATGTGTGTGTGTGTGTGGTCGGTCTGAGAAACACCAAAAACATGTTAAATCCTCCCGTTGTTTGTTCCTGCACCTGCGGTCACCGTGGTAACCCAGGCTCAATTAACCATCAACTGGTTAGGTCACGTTACTTGTGTGTGTGTGTGTGTGTGTGTGTGTGTGTGTGTTGACTGTATAAAGAAAGGTGAGTGGAGGTGGAGCTGGTGGAGTGAGCATATAAAACACCAGAGAGAGAGAGAGCAGGGTGTGGTAGAGTGAGTATATAAAAGAGTGGAGAGAGAGAGACGACTTCATATCACTGACAGACTGAGGACAGCTTCATATGCTGGATTCTACTGGACTCTACTAGTGTAGTCTAGTGCTTCCTCTGCAGCCCCAGGTAAAGCTGTGTGTGCGTGTGTTTATGAATAAATTAACTCTAGTCTTTAGGACAAATGCCACATTGTCTCTGATGTCACAGACTTACGGTGTGTGCTGATTGGTTAAGCTTTGTGACTCGGGCTGCAACTGACGCTGTTAATTTGATTATTGATTATTGATTAATGTTGTCATTGTTTCCTGAAGCCTCCAAATGTTGAATTGAGATTAATTAACGTAGTTAATGAGTTAAAGTGACTGTCTGAGGTTGTGTGAGTTCCTCCTGGAGCGCTGACTGGATTTAGAAATGTTTTTGTGTGTGTGTGTGTGTGTGTGTGCTGCTGCTGCTGTACCTGTAAGCCCCGCCCCTCGGTGTGGATCAACCAATCAGAGTCCTTGTCATAGCCATAGTCATTGGAGCTGCAGAGCTGAGCATGTCTAGATGGGAACCCTACACACACACACACACGCACACACACACACACACACACACACACACACGTGCACTGACTCAGCACAGCAGCTGAGCACCCAGGAGAAGGTGGGCAGCAGACCAGGAAGTTCTGGTTCTGAACCAGCGTGACCCACGTGTTAGAAAGGCTCTGGTCAGGTTTAGGAAAGATCGTGGTTTGGGTTCAAATAAGAAGTCGAGGTTTTGGTTTGATAGGAACAGCCGACTCCTGGGTGAAAGTCCGGTGTTTGACCAGACCTGTACACTGTATGGACTTTGTCGCTCTTTATACGATGCCACCTGACTTAAAGCTTCCTGCCAGCAGACCTGCTTAGACCACGTTGCAGCCAGCATACGGAACAAAACACCGCTCCTTGTGGCTCCACAGCGAAGAAAGAAACGCGAACACATCTCACAAGGGTCAAAGGTTTCGCAGATCTACAGTTACCATGTAGACACGACCGCAGGAGGCGCTCACCTGCCTGTCTGTCTGTCTCTGTGCCTGTCTTACCTATCTCTCTACCTGTCTCTCACCTGTCTCAGGTGCGTGCGGAGCTGCACAGCTGTGTGAGCCGTCAGCAGGAGGCGCTGCGCTGCAGGGAGGTGTGGCTGCTCGGTCAGATCGAACTGCTGGAACAACTCAAGAGTGAAACTCTGCAGCAGCAGCTGCAGCAGCTGCACTGGGTACCTGCTCCCTCTGTACTGGTTACTGACAGCTGTGACCATCAGACCACAGCCGCACTGTTCTCCATGTGTGCTTCACTAATCTAAACCATCAGTAAACTCAGTCTGAAGTCACACGATGAATCTGACCAATCAAGAAGTCCACAGTTTCTGATGTTTACTGTGTGTGTGTGTGTTTCAGCTCCGAGGTCAGTTTGATGTGATCGTCCATCAGCTGCAGAACTCTAACAGCAGCAACGAGCTGAGCAAGCAGCTGAGCAGCTGCATGGAGAGGTACTACACACACACACACACATGCACACACGCACGCATGCACACACACACAGTGAGGAGGACTGTTTTTGGTTTGTAGTTAATGACAGTTTGCAGAGTTTGATGAAGGTGATGATGAAGGTGATGATGATGAAGGTGAGTGTGCTGTAACTGCTGGGCGTGTTGGTTTTCTCCTCCTGTGCGTGCAGGTTGTCCTCTCTGAGTCTGACACCTGAGGAAACACCTGAGATGAGTTTCCATGCCGACACTCGCTCTCTGAGGCAGGCCATCACCTCGTTCGGCAGCATCACAGCTCAGGTAACACACTCACACATACATACGCGCACACGCACACACACACACACACAGTACACACACACAGACGTGCTGCTGATAAGTGTTTTCTGTACTTACTGTTTGCAGCTTGTGGAGGGTGTGTCCTCTCAGAGCTCCGCCCACCAGAGAGGTCAGGTGCAGAGTTGTCCAATCGCTGCCAAGAAACAGGTAACTGGGCCCAGCAGGTAGAGAGCAGGTGGGGTTACCTGAGTGTTTGCCGCCCCGCTGATAGCGGTGATGAACTCGTGTTTCAGTGTGTGTGTCTCAGCACTAACAGAAGAGATCTGCATCCTCCAGACCAGGTTCGTGTTTCTGATCAGATCGAATCTGTGTCTCCTCAGAAGATGGAGGCCGGAGCTCTAGGCGACTGGCTACTGGGAACTCCTCCAGCAAGCAGCACTCCTATTGGTTACCAGTCCAGCAAGAACCCTCAGGATTGGCTGATGTCACAGAAGGAGAGCAAGGTGAGACAGACGACTGTCCGAGTCCGAGCATACGTCTTCAGAGTCCTGTTTCATCTGCCCGACTGAAACCCAGAGACACTCAGTTCCCTGTGAGAACTACTCGATTATAAAATGTGTTGCTGGTTATTTTCAGCTCTGCTTGGTTTCCATGACTACAGAACTACAGAGCGTTCAGTTACCAGCAGCTGTGGAGACTTTTCCCTGAAAGTTTAGACCTCAGGAAATACTGATTCCTTAAAAGTGTTGATGATCCTGGACCTCAAAGTTAACACGAGTCCAGTTCTGGATTCAAAACAATAATCAGAGTTGTTGCTACATTTGAAACCTCCATGTTGTTCCTGTTGATCACATGTCGGAGTGACTTCCTGTGTCTTTGTTGCAGACTTCCTGTCCCATTCTGGCCTCGGTGGACTTCCTGCAGGCCTGGGGTCAACTCAGGGATCTGGAGGCGTGGCTCCTGCAGGACCAGACCCCCATCAGCAGGGAGAGGACCAGCAGCAGCTGCAGCTCCTCCTTCTCCATCGAGAAAATCGACGAATCAGAGTTCACCATCTCTCCTGAGGAGGAGGAGGAGGAGGAGGAGGAGGAGCTGAGCGACTGGCTCATCACCCCGCCCACTGTTGCCATGGAGACCATGTCAGACGCTGAGCGGTGGCGGTCGGTGCTGAAGCCGTTCGAGGATGGCTGGTCGTCCAGTGATTGGCTGGTGGGGTCGAGCCACCCCCCCGCCGACTGCTCCTCCTGCTGCCAGACCATCAAGGCCGTGGAGATCGAGAACCTGGGTCAGCTCAAGTGCCTCAAGACCCCGCCCGCCTCCAGCCCCAACTCCCCCACCTCCCCTGCCCCCCCCACGACCCCAGTGACGGTGGCGGCCCTGGAGGTGTGGCTCCAGCAGGTGGTGCCGGTGCAGCAGACCTGCAGGGCCAACGAGGTCTGCTCCACCTACTCCGACTGCATCTGTGAAGAGAACTGTGGGAGAGAAGCTCTGAGCTTCTGGCTGCTCAAACAGGACGGACGAGACAAGAACGGAGTCCTTGTCGCCAAGAACGCCCTGCCCGCCGCCAAGAACGCCCTGCCCGCCGCCAAGAACGCCCAGCCCGCCGCCAAGAACGCCCCACCCATCCTGCACCTCAGGCAGCAGGAACAGAAGGTGTCCTGTTTCCTCTTGATTAGTTTCAGTTCACAGTAAAACTCAGTGACAGGAAACAGTTTGTGACTGTGTCGTCTCTCCTCAGGTTCAGGCCATCCTGGAGGCTTGGCTCCACCCCACCAACACCTCCTCCTGCAGGACTCCTCTGCAGGCTCTCACCTCCTCCCTCTCTGGCTGGGTGGCTCCTGAGGAGGAGAAGGCCAGCAGGGAGGAGCACAGCTCCCAGTTCAAGCCTTCCTCCTCCTCCTCGTCTCCATTCCAGCGACCTCTGGATCCAGAACTCTGGGTGCTTCCAGGACAGACTCCTGCTGCTCCAGGGTCAGGAGGTCAGTCCCACCCAGCAGCCGAGGAGGACAAATGGCTGCTGAAGAAGAGGATTCAGGCTCAGGTAACAGGACCACTGAGACCAGCAGAGACCAGTACAGACAGAGCAGAGACGGGTCATGACAGGGTCATTCAGAGAAAGTGAACGTCGTCCAGCATCGAACCTGTTTCTCTATGTTGGTTCAGTGTGATGTCATCGACTTCACCATGACGTCCTGACTGTTTACTTGCTCTTTCCTGTGTGTAGGAGCGTCTGGCCCTGCCCACTGTCTGTGACCTGTTCTCCTGTATGAAGGTGGGCGGAGACAAAGAGAAATGGCTGCACAAGGCTCCTGAACAGGTGAGTTCAGTCAGTCAGAACAGAGCAAAGCAGTCATGTGAGTGGAGCTAATGTTAGTTAATGTTAGCTGATGTTAGCTAATGTTAGCTGATGTTAGCTAATATTAGCTCATTTTAATTGATATTAGCTGATGTTAGCATAGCAGGAGCGTGTGTCTGTTGCCTTGTTGGTAACCTGTTCATGCCACAGACTGTATATAAAGATGGACGACATGACAGCTCCCCAAAAGTGAAGCCAAAACATCTGGATCGCCCCCTGGTGGCTGGCTGCAGTATAGGTCATAAACCCCGCCTCCTTTATGTTAGCGGATGGGACATGAAAAGTGAAAAACTGTCAAAGTCAAGTCAAAGTACATGTCAAATAAATTTTTCCCAAAGATGGTTTCAGTCATTTTAGGTAGTTCTTATCACGCTGAGTTTTGTTCAGGTGTTCGTTTGTCTGATAAGTTTGTTTTTAATTAGTTATTTGATGCTATAAAAAGGGGGTGTCACGTCATGATTGACAGCTGTCAGTGTTCTCATGATTGGTTCAGGCGGCTGTATAGGCAGGAACTCGATACCGCGGCTCCACTGCGGGTCACTATTGCACAGACTCTGGCTCCAAATTACATCACCAGCGCAAGATGGCAGCTCCCGTATCCGGGGTATTTTGGCTTCATTTTTTACAAGGGGAGGCAGTGGAGACGCGTCGTCCATCTTTATATACAGTCTATGGTTCATGTGGCTCTCAGGTGCATTTTATAAGATATTTGATTATTATTATCGAGGTAAATGTGACAATCGATGGTTCAGGTGTTAGTCAGAGAGGAATGAAGAGACGTTAGAGATGTTATCAGTGTTTTCTTCTCTGATAACTAACAAGTCTGTTTTCCTTCCAGATGTGACAATGACGACGATGATGATGATGATGTTTCTTCTTCTTCTCTCCTCTGGGAGTCACTTTATTATCGCTGATCAGCGCATACGACCACAACAATCTAACCATCGCCTCCTCCTTCTTCCTGTCACTTCACCACACTGAGCTGCTGCCCGCCGCTCTCTTCCAATCAGGATCAGGATCAGACCGATCAATACACTAACAGGAAATGAAACAGCAACTATTTTGCTAATTGATTCGTTATTTAATCAATGTGATTCTAACTTCTTTATTTGAGGTTATGCTGTTTTTCTTTGATAGAAAATCAATCAGTTTCCTTTTTTTGGACTTTTAATTGGATGAAACGAGACATTTGGAGACATCAGCTCGGTCTTTAGTGTTCTTCATTATCAAACCATTCATCGATTTGTTGAGAAAATAATTGGCAGATTAATCTATAATGAAAATAATGAGCTGCAGACCATCAGCTGATCCTGACAGGAGGGGGCGGAGCCTGAGGGGACAGTCAACGGGGCGGGGCTAAATTCGTTGGTGGGCGGAGCTAAAGTTAGATATAAAGTAGCCTTTATCTTAAAGCTGTTTTTATGATTTCACTTCATTTCTTTATTTAACAGAATCTTTTTTGTTATGTTTTTCCTGTCAAACTGCTGAACTCCAGACTGCAGGCTGCTCGCATCACTTCCTGAGTCTGATGATGTTCTTCCTGCAGATTGTAGTGTCCAGGAGACGTCAGTGACGATACCTGCTTTCTTTAAAGTTACAGTCCTTCAGTTTGTCACACTACTCATGTCGGCCTTTGCACATGCTCAGTAGTGTTTTTCCTGCTCGGCCCATTGAGGTGTCGTGCACTTTAAAATCTCTTTTCTAACTCTGAAAGGATTAAACATTCACAACAGAGAAAGAACTGAGCTGCGTCGCTTTACAATCTGTTGGTAGACGGGTCACATCACTCCGCAGTGTCAGCAGTGATTGGTGCTTTTTATTGAAGCTGCGGGGGGGGGGGGTTCTGTCATATAGAGCTGTGATGTCATCCATACTCTCTTCCTGCTGTGATTCTCTACAGTAATAAAACATGCTGACATCATCGCCATGTCTGTGACATCACTGTGGTTTAACTTTAAGTAACGAAGTACATTTACTAACATACACTTTTTAATTACTTGTACTGCAGTAAATGTACTGTGATAGTTTCCAGCTTGTTGGTTTGTGTACAACCTGTTTTACTCACCTGAGGCCTGTACTACGAAGCCAGTTCAACAGACCCAGGATCTCTTCTCGTTATCTGGCTTCGCTGAGCCGAACAACCGCGATCCCGCTAAGCGGTCACACGACGCTGGTTATCAGCTCTGTAAATCAACCCAGGGTTTCCCAATCTAACCGTGAGAGCGTTCACATGAAAGGCGGGGTTTGCAGCATGTGACCAATCACAAACATGACAGGTGTGCTGGCAGCAGAGCGGCATACTTTACAAACGAAGAGCAAACTGTAATATTAGAGAAATACGAAGAAGTTAAACATCCTCCAGGCTGAAAGCAACACAGCTGCAGCTGCTGAATGCAGGAAGGACAGCTGGCAAAAATATCACTGACTGTGTGAAGCGTAAATTAACAGGCTGATAATATCACTGCCCCGTCAGCAGTGTTACATTAAGTTAATGTGTTGCTTGTATTCTTATGGAGTGTTTGACAATCTTAGCCTGATTATTTCAGCTGCAACCCCGGCGGTGCTTGGGAGCAAATAAAAAATAAATATAAAAACATAATTTAGCGGTAATTAGGCTTACATTCATCTCTTATAAGTACAAAGCTTTAGTGCTTCAGTCAGTCTCTGTTGTAGGATGACACAGATATACGACAAGAAACTATCTCTCATATAAACAGAGTTCATCTCACGATCCACGTACCAAGCTGCACTTTTTTGCACTCATTTTCCAAGAGACCTGATTGGTCAGTAGGCGGGGCTTTTGTATGAGATGATTTGTTATCTCGAACATAACCTGCTCCGGAGCAGGTTTGCTGTGCAGCATCAGTTACCATGGTGATTTACCCCGGTAACAAGTGAACCACCGTCGTAGTACTGAAAACCCAGAGTTGAACCTGAAGTTATCTCGCTGACCGCAAATCCTGCTTCGTAGTACAGGCCTCTGGTCACTCACAACTACCAAAATAAGTCAGTGCTAAAGAAGAAAAACCTGTCAGGTTACCTGTTACCTGAACACACCACACACACACACACACAGTCAATGTCAGCTGTTTACTGGAGTCAAACAAACCAGTTTAACTTTATTCTGAAGGGGAGGAGGAAAGAAGGAGAAATTTGAAGTCATAGAACTGAAGGAAAAAATAAAAAGTGAATCTGAACTTTTAGTTTCAGGAGAAGGAAGTGAGAAATAAAAACTGGTATGAACCGTCAGCTGACACACACACACAGATAACGTGCTGATAAACTTCCTGTTTACTGCAGCTGATGAGGTCACACCCTCCACCAGGAGGACACTGATAGACAGAGCTGTGACATCATTATATCACTGAACACACCGCCATCTCAGTTTATTATCCAGAGGAGTCTCGTCTTTGAGTCTTAACTCTGCTGCTCTGATCTGACACTGCTGATTAATCAATAAGTTGATCGACACTAAACTCATCAGTTATCCCAATCGATTAAAGGAAGACTGCGTTCTGTCAGTCAACTGAATGTCTTCTGGTCGCACAAAAAAATCAATAATGACTTTAATCAATCGATCAGTTGCATCTCAGCATGTGTGGTCACAGCGCTGAGGATCAGTGGACTGGAGGAGACCTGACACACACACACACACTCTCGCACACATGCACTCTCTCTCTCACACACACACACACGGAGGCTTTTATTTTGGACTGTACTTCCTGTCTCAGTCCTGCAGCAGCTGTTTTGTGTTCGTTATTGAACCGGGTCAAACGCTGACTGTTTTGATTTGCAGGATTATTGATCTGGATCATGTTCTGACTCAGAACCAGAGACCAAACATCAAAATGAATAAATCAACTGTTTCTTTCAGAAGAGTCTCCAGGTGAGCAGGTTTTTACTCTTCGGGAGTTTCTGGGTTTATTTTTCAGGTTCACTTCTAGTTTTTATTCTTCGTTGAGGTTTGGAGGTTTGGAGGTGATGAAGCCAGAGCAGGACAGGTGTGTGCAGGTCTCAGTCACCTGATGGAAAGTGATTCTCTTTCATTTGTTTCAACATTTTGATATCATACAAAAATACAATTACGAACTCCCCAACCCTCATAATGAGACCAATAAACACACAGCAGACAGCTTTAATGTCCGAGTCGTCTCGTTCTGTTCTGGACTTTATTGAGCAGAAAGCAGCAGTTTGAGTCTGGACTTGAATCCAGTCTGGACTCAGTCTGACATGTTCCCTCTTTATTGTCCTGACTGAAGCTTGTTTCAGGGCTGTGAGGTCAGATAGATGAGCTGACAACATGTGAGGTCACTTCCTGTGTAATCGCCATCAGGATCTCTTTGCCACTCTTTGTTCTCCTTTGAGCATTTGAGTTTTTCTTATTGAACGCTGGTGCAGAATGAGACCCCCACCTTCACCTGTCCTTTCACTTCACTGATAACATGTTGCATCTGTGCGTGCTGTGAGCTTGTGTCCGTAGAGACGTGGAAACTTGTGTAATGTTTGAAATGTCATTTTTCCTCTTTTTTCTCTCGGATGTTCAGTAAAAACAGAGACTTTGCAGAGTTTCAATCAGTCTTCACGTCCCAGCATGCATTGCAAACCACGTCTCAGCTGATTCCCCTCTCTGGAGACAAACAGCTGTGCAGGAAGGAGGCTGAAGTGAAGGCAGAGAGCGCCGCCTGCTGGTGACTCGGACTCACTGCAGCTGAATGAGTGAACTGAATGTGACCATTCTGATTATAAACTGCTGTCAGTTTAATACATCTGATGTTATTTCATTATTACATCAGTATGATTTGAAAATACAGTTAGTCATCAGGTGAATCCAGACAGATAATTATATTATTAATATTAGTAATAATGACTCAGCTAACACTAATTCCATCACAACGTTTACAAGGTTCGCTGTGGACAGGAACACACCTGGGTCAGTCTGCAGATTATATGTTTGTATTTATGACTATTTCTTTTATTTATTCACCTTTACAAAGGTTTCATGTTTACGTAATGGAGCTCTACATATTGTTCCTGTCCATAAAAAGACATGCGTAACTAAAACAAGTCTTTTATTTCACTTTAATGAAGAAGAATCTTTTTGTTGTTAGTGCCCAGAGGAACTAAGAAATGCAAATATATATATTTATTTTCCATTGTTATTTTCTGGGTGAGACCATTGAAGGGCTGTCTGTGGTTCAAGTGTCTACTCTTAGAAAGAGTTTAGCACCTTTAATATATTAATAATATATCTAACGTGTTGTCTGACAAAATAATCTTGCGTGATGACACCAGCCACTTCCATTCGCTCATGAAGACCGTGAGATGCAGTTGAAAGCCCACAGAAATCTAGCAAGTGAACCTTGAGGCATTGTTTTGTCACACATACTGATCCCGAATGTCAAGAATGAACTTCTATGGTCAAATGGACAATTTTCATCGGCTACGTACGAGGCAGTGAAGGGCGGGAACCTCCGGCAGCACTGTGACTGAACTATAAAAAGTTGTAAATTTGTGAACTGTAATCGCTAAGTAGTTGGTTGGTTTAATTCCGAATTTACTGGAAGCCTATAAGGATTGTAAATATCTACTGGTATGGTCATTAGTTGTATGTAAAGTAGATATGAGGCAAGATTACCTAAAAATTATTGATTTTCAAGATTTGAGTTCAAGATGCCCTGAGAGAACGTTACTTATCTCCGTTATTCTTCATAAAATATACAATATAACCCCAGAGATGAATAAACACGGATAATACACCTTCAGTACAACTTTAAAAATATAGATATAATAATGAAAACACGAACGTTATTCGTTTGAAACCGCTCGGTCTCCGTTCTGTCGGATACAGGCTGTTCTGAAGCTGCACGACACCTCGCGACATTTGGGGGCAGAGTTTGCGGGTTTTTAGTCCGCCGGCCAATCAGATTCGATGTACCGAGCAGGCTGCGCAGCAGCTGAACCAATCACAGGCCGGAGAGGATCCGGACGGTTCGCCGCCTGCCGCCTCTGAGCCGCAGCGTCCCATCCACTCTGCCCGGCGACCTTCCGCTCTGCGCCGCTCCGCTCCGCTTCAGGGACGTCGCAGCAGCGGTTGCTAGCCGACAGGCTGCCGCTGCTCTCCGGCTGGGATGTGACAGAAGTGCGGCAGAGATAACTGACTCAAATTCTCATCGAGGACCGAACCGGGAGAAGCGGGACCGTTCCGGGTTGAATCGTAAGTGTTTAGGTAGAAAATGGCCTCGGTGATTTGTCCGGTAAAAAGCCAAAAACGAGGCGGGCTACGACGGAGCGGCGGGGCGGTGTGGATGTGTCGAACATGGCTTGTTGAAGTGAGCTGATGTCCGGATGGAAATCTGCTGAGACTCTTCATCCACCGGAGTCCCGGCAGGTGTTCACGTGAAGGCCGGTAACGTGGAAAAATACCGTAACAAAGCCGGCTGATGCTGACGTCAGTACAGGTCGATTAAAGAGAAAAATGGTGACGCTGCTGCGGTGACAGAAAGCTAACCAGAGGCCTGAATATTTACTGCTCTTCATCACCTCATCCTCCTGCTCCTCTTCTTCATCATCTCCTTCTCCTGCTGCTCCTCTTCATCATATCCTCCTTCTGCTGCTCCTCTTCATCATCTCCTCCTCCTCCTGCTCCTCTTCATCTCATCCTCCTCTTCATCATCTCCTCCTCCTCCTGCTCCTCTTCATCATCTCCTCTTCTTCATCATCTCCTCCTGCTCCTCTTCATCATCTCCTGCTCCTCTTCATCTCCTCCTCCTCCTGCTCCTCTTCGTCATCTCCTCCTCTTCATCTCCTCCTGCTCCTCCTCATCTCTTCCTCCTCCTCCTCCTCTTCATCTCCTCCTCCTCTTCATCTCCTCCTGCTCCTCTTCGTCATCTCCTCCTCTTCATCTCCTCCTCCTCCTGCTCCTCTTTATCATCTCCTCCTCCTCCTGCTCCTCTTCATCATCTCCTCTTCATATCCTCCTCGTCCTGCTCCTCTTCATCATCTCCTCCTCTTCATCCCCTCCTGCTCCTCTTCATCATCTCCTCCTCTTCATCCCCTCCTACTCCTCTTCATCTCCTCCTCCTCCTGCTCC
>VMKM01003948.1:0-25560 GCA_008360985.2 Macquaria ambigua | reverse complement strand
CACACACACACACACACACACACACACACACACACACACACACACAAAAGAAGACACAACATACTAAAACAGTCTCTAAACAGTTTATTATAATGTTTCCTTACAGCCTTCCCACCCATCGGCCATGACACAATATGATTAACATGTAATGGACACTTCCCTCCTGGCAAAACAGCCAATGAGAGAGCGAAACATACAGGGAGGTAAAAGCCACAGAACATCATAATTACGTTATTAAAAAGAAAAAATAAATCTGATTGACAAGAGCTGCGACACTGTTTACAAAAAAAAGTTCTTAAACTTTTCAAGTAAAGGCGTGGACTGGCTGTCCACCTCAAGGTGTAATCGTCAGTCTTTACAGCTTGAGCACTTGGTGTGGAAGTTAGTATGCACACAGGCTATTCTCAGTGGACTTAACTCTTTTCAGTGCAGTACAGTGCATGTGTCAACCTGTCCCTTTTCTTCATGACAAAATATACCAAAAAAAATTTAAAGGAAAAGGAGGGAATGACGTCATTACACAGATACTTTGAATAAAAAGGTGAAGAGGACTAAGTACTGAGAGTGAGGGGTGATGGAACTGGATCATCTGAATGGAGCTGGCCTCTGATCTGGACATGGTCTCACTGCAGCTGCCCGAGTTTTTATGCCTTGGCGTTGATGATTTCGACAAACTCTGGCTTGAGGGAAGCTCCACCCACGAGGAAACCATCAACGTCCTTCTGGGAGCCGAGTTCTTTGCAGGTACCACCGGTCACAGAACCTGAGAAGAGGAACAGATCCATGAGAAGAGATTGATGTGTGAAATCAAAAAGAGAATATGAGGATTTTTCAACAACCAAGACAAACGGCATCTCGTCACGCTGACTGACCTCCATAGATGATCCTCACAGAGTTGGCTACAGCCTCAGACACGTTGGTCTTCAGCCACTCCCTCAGTTTCTCATGAACTTCCTGAGCCTGAGGTATCATACAGGAAGGAAACATTATGATAGGTTGTAGGAAGAAACTGTAGTAGTCATTTTTTCAGTGGTTACTTATATTTACCTGCTGTGGGGAAGCAGTCTTGCCGGTGCCGATGGCCCACACAGGCTCATAAGCAAGCACAACCTTGCTCCAGTCCTTTACATTGTCTGTGAAAGAGACGTGTGATAAGACTTGAATTTGTATTTCGCAAAGTTTCCCGATTTCCACCACACTCTAGCTTGCGCAAACTGTCCCTGAAATGTGTGTTACAACATTTAGACTCTCTCTCCTGTGCATATAAAACTCGTCAGGAGTCACGTACCTGCGATGACCTTGGTCTGAGCAAAGACGACCTTCTCGGTGATGCCGCCCTCTCTCTCGTCCAGCTTCTCGCCAATGCAGGCGATGACACCGAGACCACTCTCCAGAGCGTGGGCTGTCTTCTGACCAATAAGCTAACACAACACACACAAGCATCTAATCACAAAGTGTACAAAGGAGGAAGGATGCGTTTTTTTGTGTTTCCTACTCATGTGAAAGGACGCAACTCTTACCATTTAGCACTCAGTGTCATTACAGACAATGATAACGATGATAAAGATGATAAAATCATCCAGAATTACCTCATCGCTCTCTCCGAAGACGTGGCGCCTCTCAGAGTGTCCCAGGATCACCCAGTTCACACCACAGTCCTTGATCATCGCAGGGCTGAAGACAGATAATATTCAATAAACAACAATAAACACAAAATAATCAAATCTTCTCACACCTGCTCATTATCAAACCCTTGTTATTTTCCTCTGATGGACACGTGACGTACCTGATCTCCCCAGTGAAGGCACCCTTGGGAACTTTGTAGCAGTTCTGAGCAGCCACGCCGAACTTGGCGTCCAGCTTTGACCTGGCAAAGTCCAGGTAGATTGATGGAGCGCCGCACACCACCTCTGTTAACACAGAAGAAGAAAACAGTGCATAGGTCAGGTTTTTGTGTAGTCCATGTATTAGGACAGAGGAATATTATTCATAAAACAAAATATCAAGACATTTTTCCTGAATATCAATGATGTGACAATAGTTTGAAATGTGCTTTTGGTACGTCACAGAAGATATTAGCTGTACATAATTCAGAGAAACAGTAGTCATTAGTAATGTGGGTGTGATGGCTAAACAGTAGAGTTATTCACTCTTCATTTTAAATAATTCTATCAACAGTGTATGTCAATGTAGCCTTTATGACAAGGAAAAGACAACCAAAATCACAACAGCCTCTTGTCTATGACACAATATCCTTACTGTACATTTCATGCATTTCCTTAAATGTTATTTCTGTTTGGCTAATTTCCATGAACGTGACCCAGTATGTTCAGCTGCTGAACTATATCCTAAGGGGTTCCATGCCTTGCTTAAAGACATTTTAGGACTTTTAAGACTGTGCCAAAATATGGGCTGTCAGTTAAAAGTACAGTCTGTAAAACCACTGGACAACCACCCTAAACTGCTGCCAAGTAGAAGACTATGCACTTTTTCCCCTCAGCGTTACAGCACCGTGGGGATTAAAGAGACAAATTCAGCCAAGTCTTTTCAAATGTGACGTTTAAAGGCTCAATCTATACTCCAAATGTACATAAAAGGGTCAACCACCACCAAAATTCAAAACACAGGACTAGAAACTGCCATCACCCTTAAACTGACTGACAGGTCTTAGATGGACAATAATGTACAACTGTTAAATCCAAGCTTTTAGTGTTTTCAGATGCTGTTAAAGAGTTGTTAACATTGCAAACATTTGTAGCAGCAGCAATAAAATCCAAAACACAAGCACCAGATTTTTATTGCCTAACAAATACATCGATATACTGGTTTACTACTACCCAATTGACAAATAAGAAACGTGCTATTCATGGTGTAATTCTTTGAAACCAAAATGTATTGTTTGCTCTCATGTGCAAACATGGTTTTCAACAGCAGTACAGTCTGCATGGGTCAAGCAGAGTACAGTACAGTCAAGACACTGACATTCAAAATGTAACTATATCTTGGGGTTGCGAGAGTCTATATTAAAACACCTCCTGTTATTATTGGTTTGGTAAAGGTCATTTGTCCCCGGCCACAGTCAAGCCCCTCTGCATTAAAGGTCTGAGTTCAGCCTCCTAAAGGTCGCCTACATGGCCGCATTCTGCAGAGGGCAGAGAAAAGTCATGAGACTGAGTTCAAAGGGTCAAATAAAAAGAACCGGAGTTTAAATATCCAACACGTGAAGGAAATCAGTCTGGGGAGGAAACGGCTGAACTTTGACTTTAAAGCTCAGCAGAAAGGCCAGTGGGAAAAGTCTGCTTGAGTTTCACTCTGGCGCTGTAAGGGGGAGGATTCATTAATGGAGCAAGGTCCAAGGATAGTCTGAACTGTGTTAGGCTGAACAGAGCTCCTGAGCAGATCAGGCCTGTGACTGCTGGTCTGGTACACACAACATTACAGTTGCATAACACCAACTTGCAGGAGGAGCACACAACTGGCCCCATGACAGCGGAAACAGGCCACACTCAACGTCTCCGTGCTTGTGTTAATTTGCAGCAGAGTATCATGCACTGAATGAAACAACTGATAAATGTCCTAATAAACCAGCAGCTGTGTAGTTTGTTTCCAGTCTGCGGGAAGCAGACAGCAACAGGGCAAATGCTTACTGCTGCGTTCAAGTCATGCTGGAAAAATGAAAAAATGGAAAAATACATTTATCTGTGTTTTCTGTGGCCTTCACAGTTGTGTAATACTTCCGTGACCATGAAGTTTCTTTGCCTAGCTGTCCAGCTGCCAACGAGTTAAACGAAATAACTTATCAAAATAGGCTACGGTCTCATCAGTGTGCAGATGAAAGAGGAGTTATTAACGAGCGACCTCACTTGAATGCACCCTGCACTTTCACAGCAGAGGCAGAGCTGGCTACTGGACTACGTGCCGCTGCGAACGCACACCCACCACCACCGACAAATCAGTCATCTGGTTTCATACATTTCTGTCAGTCTGTCTGGTTTTGCGTTAGCTCGGTTAGAAATCGGGAAAATACAGAGCTCACACTGAATGTAACTTTAGTAGTGCATAAAATGAAGGAGATGTAGGTCTGTGATGCTACTGGTGTCACTGATTTATTGAATAACCGAGCCATTTTGACTCGGTGGGAAATTCGGTTGTGACATAAAAAGAGGAAACAAAACGCGCACACGTCGCTATGGTAACTAACAATGTGAGCATGATTATCAGAAAACAGGTGGCTAAAATTATGAACGTTCAAAAGGAGGTTTGGTGTAGCGGTTGTCAAAATCCACATACCGACATTGGGGTCCACCTTGGCTCCGTTCAAGGTCTGGATGAGCTCCCCGAGGCTTTTCTTGTCGCCGTTCATCTTCCAGTTTCCACCAACGAAGAATTTCCTGCTCATGATTGTGTGTTTTTTTTTTTGTTTGCTAAGAATTAAAACGGTACCGACGGACCACCAGGGTACACTTCGTCTGGGGCAAGAGAGCGGATGTGAGAGAGCAGCTCAGAGTATTTATGAACATGGGAAATTTAACCCCTCCTCTCTCTCAGCTCCATTGGTTTGTGGCGGCACGCCCGTAAACGCGTCTCCCCATTTGAGGAAGCAAAATGTCATGCTGCGTTCAGGTGCTGTGTGTAAAACTTTCCCACGCATGGATTGACCTGTTAGAGGGGGGACCGAGGCCAAAAACGTACTATGGGTCAGTGGTGGAAGAAGTACTCATCTTATACTTAAGTAAAAGTAGCAATACAACAGAAATAATAGAAATACTCTGTTACAAGTAAAAAGCCTAAATTTTACTTAAGTAAAAGTACAAAAGTATTAGTCTCAAACTTTGCTTAAAATACCAAAAGGAAAAGTTACTCATTACGCAGAATGACCCAATTCAGAGTAATGTATATTATATTATTGGATTATAGTTATTGATGCATTAATGTGTACGTCATGTTAATGTTGCAGCTGGTAAAGGTGGGGCTAATTAATTACTTCATACACTACAAAGTATCTATAATAGGCCAGGGACACAAATCTTTACAGCTCAAACATCTATTGTTATTATTATTAATATTCTTTTTTTAGTGTCACACCAAGGATTAAAAAACATGTAACAGAGAAAGCACAAAGCCAGCATCAAAATATGATAGAGAAAATATGCACGAGGAGGATCTAAATATGCATGAGGAGGATCTATTATTTAATCTAAAGTAAGTAAAGTTGTTGTACATACATGTAAAGAAAAACACTGGACAACATAATATCACATGGTGAAATGTTTTGCTTTTATGATCGGTTGTTGACATGGCCTCTGCCTGCAGCCTATTAAAGGTCACATCACAACAATAAGCTGTTTGAGGATTTTCAGTCAGGATTTAGAGTGCATCATAGCACAGAGACAGCACTGGTGAAAGTTACAAATGACCTTCTAATTGATCCGACAAAGGACTTGTCTCTGTACTTGTCTTATTAGATCTTAGTGCCGCATTCGATACCATTGACCATCACATTCTATTACAGAGACTAGAACATTTAATTGGCATTAAAGGCACCGCACTAAGCTGGTTTAAATCCTATTTATCAGATCGATATCAGTTTGTACATGTTAATGATGAATCATCTATGCACACCAAAGTTAGTCACGGAGTTCCACAAGGTTCTGTGCTTGGACCAATTCTGTTCACCTTGTATATGCTTCCTTTGGGCAATATTATTAGGAAGCACTCCATACATTTTCATTGTTATGCAGATGATACCCAATTATATTTATCAATCAAGCCAGATGAAACCAATCAATTAGCTAAACTTCAAGCATGCCTTAAGGACATAAAAACCTGGATGACCTGCAATTTTCTGATGTTAAACTCAGACAAAACCCAAGTTATTGTACTTGGCCCTGAACACCTTCGAAACACATTATCAAAAGATATAGTTTCTCTAGATGGCATTGCCCTGGCCTCCAGCGACACCGTAAGGAATCTTGGAGTTATCTTTGATCAGGATTTGTCCTTTAACTCCCACATAAAACAAACTTCAAGGACTGCCTTTTTTCACTTACGTAACATTGCAAAAATCAAGCACATCCTGTCTCAAACAGATGCAGAAAAACTAGTCCATGCATTTGTTACATCTAGGCTGGATTATTGGAACTCTCTGTTATCAAGCTGCCCCAATAAGTCCCTTAAGACTCTCCAGCTGATCCAGAATGCTGCGGCACGTTTACTGACAAGAACCAGGAAAAGAGATCATATTTCTCCAATACTAGCTTCTCTACACTGGCTCCTCACCTTCAATGCCCTTAATGGTCAGGCACCATCATATCTTAAAGAGCTCAGAGTACCCTATTACCCCACTAGAGCACTGCGCTCCCAGAATGCAGGGTTCCTTGTGGTTCCTAGAGTCTCTAAAAGTAGAGTGGGAGCCAGAGCCTTCAGCTATCAAGCTCCTCTTCTGTGGAACCAGATCCCAGTTTGTGTACGGGAGGCGGACAACCTCCTCACATTTAAGAGTAGGCTTAAGACTTTCCTCTTTGATAAAGCTTATACTAGGGCTGACTCAGGTGACCCCTGAGCCCCCCCTTAGTTATGCTGCTATAGGCCTAGACTGCTGGGAGACTTCCCATGATGCACTGAGCTCCTCTCTCCTCCTCTTCCTCTCCATCTGTACGCCCTCATATCCCATCAATGCTTGTTACTAATTCAACTTCTTCCTGTTGTGTGCTTTCTCTCTCCTTCTGTTGCTTTCTGCAGGTGTTTCTGCCTCCGGAGCTGTAGAGTCTGGATCTATGGTTGCAGCCACCTGCTGCCCCCGTGCTCCTGCTCTACACTCACTGCTGCTATTGCTGTTATTGCTCTTATTATTAGTATTACTACTATAATATTGCTTTTAGTATTATTTCTGTTGGTGTTATCATCAATACCATTGCCACAGCTATTGCTTTGCATCCCTGTGTGGAACTGTACTGTGCTGCTGTATGTTCTCTTTCCTCCTGAATCATAGCAACTTCTTTGCTAACAGCCTAAAGTCCCACTTCTCCAGTCAAAATACTTCAATTTATGTACTACTGTCCTATGTTGATTTTGCCTAATTTATTTTTTAACAGTAGGGAAGGCAGCATCATAGCAAGTCTAATTTTTATGCTTTTAAACATTAAAAAAAAAGGACAAACTCCAGTGACAACATAATCTGTATAACTTCAACTAGTCCAGTTTAACTTGGAGTTACAATTTTCCCAGTCATAACCTAATTACACTCATTTAAGTAGCCTGCTTTCTTAACAGTCAAATATAGATCCATAGCATTAACATCGTGAGTGCCTTCATTTTATATGTTGTAATAAATACTATGTCTGGAATTTCAATATTACTCTACATTTTCAACAGGAATGGCCAAAATGGTCCAGTATATGGTTTGTGATGTAAACAAAGGACCTGTAAATAGCATAAACAACACAAACAGTGTCTTTGCTATAAAGATGGTTCTTGCATCTTGTGTTTAAAAGTGTTGCATTTGTTGCTCATATTGAATTAATATTCCTGCTGTCTTTTACTCCTCTTTTGTCATCAGTTGGTGCAAAAGGAAATTACGATTGGTTATGTTAATGCAGCTGTAGAAACCCCATTGTGCAACAAATTTATGAATGACAAGAATAGATATTGAGTATATCATTGGAATTATATAATCATCCATTATGAATTGATCTCAAAGATAATTAATTAATTCACTGCTACTGTTTACTATTTATCACAGCCACAGCAATCCTTTTCAGCTGTAATCCAAACCTTTTAACTTATCAACTTTTTTCTTTAATTGCAATGCCAACTATAAAAACCGCAAAAAGAGCACGTTTATCAGAGAATCACTGAAATCGATTAGATGTGCAGTACGAGTTTGATCCGTGGCTGAGAGGCAGAAGCCATGACGATCCACCGTTTGATTGGCTGACACTACAGAAGTCCCACCCCGTTTTGTGCTTCCTGGCCTAGAATGAAGCTTTCTGATTGGAGGATTTTCCCTCCAGTTTTTCATACCCGACATGCACTGCGGTAAAATAAAAGTTGTTTTCTTTTTTGACACAGATAAAGATAAATATTAAGGAGTCTGAGGTAATGTTTGTCATAAATAAACACCAACTAACACTTGTTATTGTTGATATTTTGTTCGTTTTGTTAAGTTAATACAACATGACACCATAGCAATAAGGTATGTATTTAGTGTACTAGTATCGCAAGTTTCAAGTTTACAGATTAGGAATTATTTGCTCTTTAGATATTTCTCCAGCAGGTTTCTCTTGATGAGAAGCCCTCAAGTTTTGTCGAAAATAAGTACGTGAGTAATCCGTTAGTATTACTGACGCAATATACTGTAGTATAGTTTAATCTATCACATTGTGTCATGTTTTATAAATTCATAGAAGGTTAATCTTCGTGCGTAAAATCTTTATGTGCAAAATAGTATAGCAGTCAATAAATGTAATGGAGGGGAAGTAGCAAAAAGAAATACTCAAGTAAGGCACAATTATTTTAAGTCGCTTCTATTTTCATGATTGAACAGACGTGAAATATGTTTCACTATTACCTTACTGATATGATATTTTATTCATAAAACTAAACGTTTTTTATTATTTTATTTATTTATTTAAGTTAACATAACATAATATATACATGTTTATGTAACACGTAATAAAGATGTGATAACCGAAACTGAAAAATGTTTGCATATTCAGGACTTTTCAATTAAAGAGAGGGAGAGTAGTTGTAATTTTAATAATGTAAATAGGTAACTGAACTTTTTAGTGGTCAACCAAATCAGACAGAAATTATTAAGCTATTAAAAGCAGAGTATTTTATTTGTCTTAAAACATGTCTGGAGTGGATCTTATTAATTCTGAGGTGTCGCCACATGGAGGCACACTAACACCACTATATGACTTTTACTTCAAATAGAGGGTTAATCTTCACACACTGTCATGCACTAGTTAACTGCTTTCCTACAGCATTCCGGGTGTGCTGCTACACATAGACTACCTGTCAGCCCATAAATCCAATCTTTAGCGACATACTGTGACAACAAGCCCAATGAAGGTGTAGTAAAGACGGACGAGACAGGCAGGAGGGGCGGGGAAGTGGGAGGGGAATAACACAGTTTAACTTTGAAGGAGGTTGAACCGCGAAGGGCCTTTAAAAAGCCGAGTGTATCTGTGTCGATGTATGCCGTGAGTCAGTAGAGTTCACTGAACCGTCGCGAAGAGACGTTTCCGCCCACAAGAAAGATGGCGGCTCCCTTGCTGGAGAATCTGTCGGAGTCCTTAGGTTCCCCGGAGCCAGCGGTTCGACTCATTTTATCTATTTTAATCGGTGAGTTTCGCCTCACGAATCAGTTACGGGTTATTCTGGTAGCTAGCCGAAATTGCCGGTGCATCCCGGTGTCAGGCTTGAGTGCTGAGCTGCTCTCATTGATCTGTGTAACTGTTACACTCACTGCTAACATAACGCTCAGTCAGGTACTAACGTTAACTGTGACACATTGCTACAGGCTGCAAACCAGTTGTTTTGGTCTACTACTGTGTAGCTAGCTAAATAATTATCCTGATAAATCAATCACGGGCTTCCCCGAACCAACTGATTGATTTCCAGAAAGCTTGTGAAAAAATGGCACACACCCTTCCTACAAAACATCATCACCAACGGCTAACTTGTGGCTGTTAACTGACATGATGTGGTCTGATATGGTGTAGGGATGTGGCTAGTATTGACAACCGTTGGAATCTCCTAATTGCTGGACTATCCAACAAACTTAGGTCAAGTGAGATGGGCAGTTACAAAATGCAGACTACCAAAACACGCCATCCTACAGTTTGATGAAACTGTTTGGGCTGTAGGATTAGCATAATTGTATGAGACTGGTGTGTTGGTGAAAATAATAGCCTCAATGTTGTTGGGGGAGGGTTATGCTCTGACAAGGAGAATGAGCACAGGCTGCCAAAATATGTCTCCCCCCAACCCTCCATTTTCCACTCAGTTGAGCAGAGGAGAGACAGACTCTGACAGTGTTAAACATGCTGGAAGAAGGATGCAATTTATTGTGACTTTTCATTAAAGTGCACAGGTTTGCTTTAACTTAGGGTCTGTTGTTTACTTGTTAGTTAGGACTAAATGGTGGCAATATCAGAGGTGTGTGTGTGTGTGTGTGTGTGTGAATGAATGGAGTGGGGGAGGGCTTCCTCCATGCTGTCCTCTCTGAACTTTGTTCTGACACATAGGCACGTCTGTTTTTCTCTCTGTCACCTCACACCAACAATACAATAGACTGAAGTGAACGTGGCCATTCAGACCAGACTTTGGTTGGCTAATACCCTTCAGTCACCCTGTTTTCATGCCCTTGTCCCGGTGTTGCTTAATGTGTCTTGCATAATATTGTACTCGTATAGTAACTGCCTTGCACTACAACAGTGGGGCCTAAAAAAACAGGAGGTTTTGTCAGCGTTTCCTCTGCTTTATGTAGGCTAATATGATGTAGGTTTAACCCAACAGGGGCTTTATACCTGATTTATTGGATTGCAAAAGTCCACAAATTCCATGAAAAAAAACAACAATGCATTAATCTCAATAATTTTGGACTTCCCTACTCTGTCTGTGGCACTCAGCCTCTTTGAAAAAAACATCAGAAATATACATATAGTTTCATTTCTTAAAAAGGCGACTCCTAAAACAGCAGGGCACAGGTCAAGTCAGAAAAAGCCAAACTGACCTGGTTGACCCTGTGTGAAAATAACTTTTACTATGATCACTGGTTGTGCTACTTAGGGCAGTTATCTTTCTCCTTGAGATGCCAGATTTGTAGCAACACATACCAGTGGTGCTAATGTAAGTGTATGCCAAATCGCCAATACGTTTTTACCCCAAGGTCAGTGTTAATATCAGGAGATAGCGACAATGGCTCCATTAACAGGTTTGTTTTCTCCTGCAGGGTATCCCTGTGCTCTGGTGTACCGGCGGTTCTTGTTCTACCAGCCTGCCACAGTTATTCACTTGTTCCACATGTTCTCTGGACTGGCTCTAGCAGCATTCAACTTTGGTGAGTTGAAGAGGGAGTTTAAGGGCCTGTGTTATTAGTCAACTGTAAATTATTATTCCTTGATTAAGATACATGTCAGGCAATCGCTTGAAGCCAAGCTTAGTGGTTTTATCTGCCAGAGGTGGGATAAAGTAATTGTTTTGCAAGTTACAAGTAAGTCTCAAGTCTTGACTATGAAGTCCAGACTCAAGTCCTAAGTCAAATCCAAGTCCTAAACTTTGTGTTTCGAATGTATAAAGTAATTATGCGTACATAAGAATGTATGTGAAAATAATGAATACTAATAAAAAATAAAAAAAAAAAAATATATATAGATATATATGTATTTGTATGATGATGCCCGGGTTATCGTCTTCTTTTTGTCTGCTGGTCTGCACCGCCAAATACACCTTTCTCTGCTGCATGCAACAACACGATTGGCTGCTGTCGGATTGTTCTCTTCAATTCTCTGCACACTTTTGGATTAACATTTCAGTCTTTAGGCTTGGGGAAGATATCAAGTCATTCAAACTCATGTGTCAAGGCTAAAGTCAAACCACCTCCAGCTATCCAAACTTATTTCTACAAATACATAGACATTTTTGTTTTGAATTGATTGTTCATGGATATGTGATATATTTGCAAACTAAAATGGGATCCCAGAAGCAGCAGAATATAATTCATCTTTGAATTACATATTTAATGAAAAACTGTAACATCTAGAAGAAACACTGGACTTAAACAGAAAGCGCTTTTCCATTTAGTTTGGAACATAATGGCTGATGGATGTCTAGGTGAAACCTGGGGATGAATCATCAGCTATTGTCGAGTAATTTCTGGGTTGACGAGGAAGTGAATGTGGTGCTCTTTAACAGACTACACAAGCAGGTTTGACAACTGGAGACTTACATCTAAATGTTATTTTTATCCTTGTAGCCCAGACATTCCTGCACGGCGTAATATACAGTACACTGAGGGCTGCAACCAACGATTATTTTCATCATCGCTTAATCTGCCGATTCTTTTCTCACTTTTTTGATTAGTTGTTTGGTCCATAGAATGTTAGAAAATAATAATATAATAAAATGTTCTCCCAAGTTCCAAGAGCCCAAGGTGACGTTTTCAGATTGCTTGTTTTGTCCAACCAACAGTCCAAAACCCAAAGATATTCAATGTAGAGCTGCAAAGATCAATCATTTTCCAAGCAAAAATGCCAAACATTTGCTCGTTCCAGCTTCTCAAAGGTGAATGTTTGAGTTTTGGACTGTTGGTTGAATAAAACAAACTATTTGAATAGATTTCCTTGGGCTCAGGTAAATTATAACAAGCATATTTCTCTGTTTTTTGACATTTCATAGAAAAAACAATTGATCGATTAATTTGCCAATTATTGTCTAACTTAATCAATAATGGTAATAATCATTAGCTGCAGCCCTTATTCAATTTGCTATCATAGAGGACTAAGAAAACAAGCAAATATTGACATTTGAGAGGCTGGAACAACTGAAGTTTTGGTAGTTTTGCTTTAAAATGATTGATTGATTGATTGATTGATTGATTGATTGATGGATTCATTTCCTGTCAATTATTTATATTTCTAAATTGCCAATATGACAATAATGGTAAGACGTGCTCCTCTAGATAGGATGAATGGGTGGAGCTTCCTCATGGGTGAGAGTGGCATGCTGGAGTAAACACAAACTGTTAACATTGATCTCTCTCTCTCTCTCTCTCTCTCTCTCTCTCTTTTCTTTATTCTGCTGCACTCGGATTTTACAGCAGGTCTGTTGCTTTATCTTTCTCCTTGAGGAATACTTTTTCTCCCAACACCTCTTTTGACAGCTCATTTCAAGTCGGATTTGTGTGTATCATGGATTTGCCTTGTTGTCCTTTTCTCCATCTCTGCCAATACTGAACTGTGGAGGAAAAATGCTGTTGTTCATGTCCAATCCTACAGGTCACACTTGACTGCACTCACCGTCATCCCCATCCCCCCTCTCTGTCCATCTCTTTCCCAGGCTCTCAGATCTATCACTCCGCAGTATGCATCCTTGTCCAATTCCTGATGCTGAGGCTCATGGGAAGGACGGTAACAACTGTCCTGAGCAGCTTTACCTTTCAAATGGTGAGGTGTCCCGGGGTTTCCTCTCCCCTTTTCCATGCGTCCAGGCTTACTTTAAGGCATTAGCTCTCTTTTGTCCGCTGTCAGACTTTGTTTTTGTTTGTCTGCACCTGTCAATACCTGTTTGTCCCATGTATTAAAGGGACACTAGTAATCTAAAGGCCATTAATCTTATGATGTAGTCACATGCTTCCTGTGGGAATGCGGGAGCCTTTCTTTTTTTGCACGCTCTTGCATTTATTGTTTGCACCTTAAGAAATACAGTAATGAAACCAAGTTTTTAAACAGAAATATGCCCACTTCAGACTTCCTGTGTTTTGTTTTGGCGATTTCCTTATTTTCATTCTTTTCTCCTTGAGTTTTCTGTCACGTACAACTGCAATAAACATCAGCTTGGAGATGTTTGATAACGCAGAGGTTTGCTTACTGGATGTCTTGCGTCTTTCAATCCTCTCATTCTGTCTCCCTGTAGGTATACCTGCTGGCAGGGTATTACTACACAGCGACAGAGGAGTATGACATCAAGTGGACTATGCCTCATTGTGTCCTCACACTCAAACTTGTTGGTGAGCACTCTTTACACTCCTCTGCTTGACAAACCTGATAGTTTCATAAAAGCAGATGTTTTCTCATTGTGTTTGATTTGATGTCTTCCTGTTGCTGTTGTTACTATCTCCCTCTGTACTCTAGTGAATGATTAACACACTGATAAACAGCTGACATGGCCTTTGCATGCTTTAAGGTGTTCATTCAAATGATCATGACAGCATTAGTCATCCTAACATAGATTCTGACACCATTTGCATTTTCTGATTACAGGTTTGACATTTGATTACTATGACGGCGGGAAGGAACCAGTGAGTTGGTTGATATCTCTTGCTTTTTCCTACTTGGTCATTCATCAATATGTCGATGTCGTCTGTCTTGGACTGTTCTATGTTTGACTTTTGCTCATAGTTTATCTCTCTTAGTTCCTGTTTGTCATTTGCTTCCTTTTTTCATTCTGTCATGTGTGAAAGAGAGGTAGATGAGGTTTTTGATTGAAAGAGTATTCAGTAGTTTTCACCCCCAACGAGTAGATGATCAAGAGCAAGAAGCTGAAACAGTCAGATACTAAATACAAACAAGTTACCTAAGAGTAAAGTCACCTGAGTAAATGAGTAATTTAAAGTAGTAAAGTTGTAGTGTGAATATTGGGTCCTCAACACAACAATGGCTCAAACAAGGACCATTCAAGAAAAGTGATCTTTGCACACCTGTAGATTATTTTAATTATTGATTAATCAGTCAGTTATTTTCTCAGTTAATCAATTCATTGTTTGGTCTATAAAATATTGGAAAATAGTGAAACGCGCTCATTACAATTTCCCTGTTTTGTCCGACCACCAGTTCAAAACTTAGATATTAAGTTTACTATCATAGGAAACAAACAGCAGCAAATCTTCACATTTGAGAAGCAGGAACCAGAGAATTTTGACATTTTTGCTTGAAAAAAAAAAAGCTTAGTTCGAGCATTAACTAATCAATAAATAGACTAATAATAATAATAATAATAATAATAATAATAATAATAATAATAATAATAATCAGCTCTACACACATATATTCAAACAGGTGTGTAGGAGAATAACTGAATAGCTATGTTGGCGTGGAAACAGCTATTACCATAAATGGACAGTCTGTGGGAGTATACTTTTGTTATTTTGACTCAAACAGAGACCATAACATATTAGACACCACCACAAAGTTACCCTGGACAATGTTTTATTGCAAAGCAAAAACTTTCAGCTCGGAAGAAGGTCGTCTGACACCCCAGGCAAGCTCAACAGAAGGCTAAGAAGGATCTTCCCACTAAACTACTTTAAAATTGTGTGAAACTAAACCAACCAAAAAAAAACCCCTGAAAACAGGACTACTAGCAACCCAAAGCAATAGTGAAATAACTGCAACATAACAGAAGGGCTTTGTGCTGTTGAGGAGCTGGTCTGACCCTTTACTCTGCCTCCTCTCCTTTATGTGTAGCCTCAGTCAGCTCAGGCGCTCTTTTTTTGCCCATTAAAGGCTCCGTGGAGGAGGAGACAAGATGATGTAGAACAGAGGGAAAAACAGGACAATAATGTAATAATGTATTGCAACATCAGTATATGTTATGATGCAGTTAAGTTGTGTGACAATTCAATTGAGAATCTGTATATATCAGTATGAGTGACTACTTTTGGCTAATCCAATACTGGACTCTTAAAAATTATGTTACTATTTCACACAGATGCAAAAATCTTGGAAATCCAATATTACCATAAAACATTCCGACTCATTGATTTGCAGCAAATATGACAACAAATGTGCCATCAAATATATTAACAAATAAGCCCCAGCCCCATTAAGGTGTATGTCAATCATTGTTGTGTCCCTGGCTTCCCTTTACCAATCTACAGTGTGCTTAGTTCCTTTCTAGTACAGCTAGTATATCTGTATCTGTTCCCTTCTGCTGCTTTATTTAGTTTTTTATTTGAATGAGTGTTTATGCTGTGCTTTTCATTCTGTTTCATCTTTTTGTCTGTTTAAAAATGTATGAATCTGCTCTCATCTGGTTAATATTACCGCCATCTCCTAAGTGTTTCAAATGAATGCCAAGGGTCGATCTTCCGTACACAGATTACAGCCTGCAGTTAATTGCCAGTATTAAGTGCAGTCATATTGGGTTTGTGGTCAAATTCTAAACGAATCCTTTGTAACTAGATATGTCCTGAGCTCGTCAGCCTGCTTTTCAAATGACTTCTCTGCCCTTTTCTGTTCTCTTCCTCCACTCCCTTCACCCCTCTTTCCTATCGCTCTTCTTCTCTTTATTTTTCAACATCTTCCTCTTGTCATATCCTTAAACTCCAGTCCCAGCTGAATTCAGAACAGAAGAAAGCAGCTCTGTCGTCTGTGCCCTCTCTGCTCGAGGTGTGCGGCTTCTCCTACTTCTATGGAGGCTTCCTGGTGGGGCCCCAGTTTACAATGCGCAGCTACCAGAGGCTGGTGGCAGGGGAGCTCACCGACTGCCCCGGAAAGCCTCCGAACAGGTAAAAGAGCAAGAAAATGATGTGTGATGAAAAGGCAAATCAGCTGAAAGACTATCTTTATTATATCTCTGTCAAAAAGGCCAACCGTGCAGTGTCACAGCCCTGCAGTTAACATTATTACCTTCCCTTCTCCCATCCACATCTTGTTTCTTTCTCTTCCAGTGTTATACCAGCTTTGAAGAGGTTTGCTCTGGGTTTTCTCTGCCTAGTGATATATGCAACATTTAGTCCCTATTACCCAGACAGCTACTACTTAACAGATGAATATGAGGTGAGAACGACAATATGTTCAAAAATAATCAATGTATGCTTATCTATATATCTTTTTCATTGTCTAAAATGTAAAACTATGTCCTTTCCACAGGCTCAGCCCTTCTGGTATCGCTGTGTGTTTATACTGCTGTGGGCCAAAGTCATTTTGTATAAATATGTCAGCTGTTGGGTTATAGCGGTAAGTAGCCTCTTGATCTGCAAATGTGTGTGTGTGTGAAAAGTGGAGTTGTGCCTTGATGGCAAACTAACAGCCTACTGATTTGATTCTTAAAATAAACCTAATTTATATGAATCTGTATTTACAAACAGTACCTAGCTTAACACCTGCTGTGAGAGAGCATTAACAGTAAAACACCACCCTCTACATAGCTTTGCATGCACTCATACATGCATGAATGCATTTCTTTATGGCACACCCTGATCAGCCCAGATTAATACACAGTTCCCACGGTCATGAAATTCCTGGAAAAGTTATGAAGTTAGGAAAAACTGTTTTCCAGGCCTGGAAATTGTTTGGAGAATGTTTTGGAAAAGTTTTGAATTTACATTGTTTTGGCTATTGTTTAAAATATGTTCATAAAAATCCCAAAACATAATGTTACGCGAAATACGTACCTTGTATTACTAATTTGAAATCTAGTGCTTGAAACATTACTAGTATCACGTGATACACATTGGCATCTGCAGCTAGTTGGCGGCGGGAATCTCTGAAGTAAATTCATTGGTAAAAATGTGTGGGAACCCTGCTAGTAGGTACAGTGCTGGTTTATCAGGTTCTTGTGCTTCATGGTGTGATCTTACATGTGCAAATGATAAAATTGATGTGTGTTTTGTGTGTTACAGGAGGGTGTATGTATATTATCTGGACTAGGCTACAATGGTGTAGTGGATGGCAAGCACCAGTGGGACGCCTGTGCCAATATGAAGGTGTGGGTCTTTGAAACCACGCCACTTTTTGGAGGAACCATATCTTCCTTCAACATCAACACAAACGCCTGGGCTGCCAGGTCAGTGTCCAGCCTGAAATCTGTGACGTTCTCTAGCTAGTATTTAGTGGTGTTGTAAAAAGTTAAATATTTACTTAGATGATAACAGAGGGGATAACCATTCAATCCAATATGCCGATGTGGCAAAGGGGTGGGGGGGGTCAGACAATTAAAGGCAGTGTTGCAGCAGGAGCATGTGGCGTCACTTGATGACCACAGTGAGCAAAGCAATTTATTGAACATACAGTTTATTACATGGCCCATTTCAGCTGAATGCATTAGCTACCTAAGCTTACTTTTACTTTCTATTATCCAAAACTGCATCAGACAGAGAGAGTGGAGGAGGGGGAGTGACACCTTTCCAAAGCAGCAATAAAATCATCTCAAGAAATTAATAAACTATTAGAACATCACTTATAGGTGAGATTATAGCTGGTCGATGGAGAGCTTTTCATGCCCACTGAGATAAAATACAGACTTGACACTTAAAATGTTCTCATTGTTTGACCTACAAAGAAAAGTCTATTTATAGTCACCTATGCGCCACTTCTGAGTTATGATTCTCTCAGCAGACACTTAAGCAGTTTAACATTAAATAGGTTGAGTTTGATATTATGTTTTTTAAGCCTTCTTCCATTGGAAGACTAGTGGCTGGATAGAATTATAAACCTGCAAGCTTTTTGTGAGGCATTTAAATTCATACAACTTACAGTACCAGTGTGAATCGGCGAGGCTTGACTAATTAGTATGAGGAGGACAATGTTTGATATATGGAGAAGGTCCTGGGGTTAGTATGCCTCAAACAAACTACTTTGTATTAAGTGCCGTCTGAAAAACAGTTTATAGCTGTTCCAAATGGCCACATTCAAAGGCGGGGTGACAAGTCAAGTGTCGTAGAGAGGGGCGATACGCAAATTGCGAATGAAAGGCAATAGGTTGTGCACGCCAAAATTGGCAGAGGTAGTTGGGAGCTTGAGAGAGACGTTCAAATCCTGCATACACCTCTGCACCTGGCCAGTTGCTGCGTCAAGAGAGCGTGCTTGTCAGATTTTCGGTTTGCCATGAGCAAGGCTTTTAAGCAGTAGTACGTCATGTACTCTGACGCTGCTCTCTCCAGCTTATACCACAGCTTGTCACTAGTGTGCTGTAAGAAAAACACAGGTTTGGAGATTGAAAACATAATATGTGTGCACTTGTCTAAGGTATTGTAACACAGCGTCTGTGCCAGCCTTGAATTGACGAGTACCCTTGTAGAGCAAGCAAAGTTGTTGAAATGTTTTAATATAACCTCAGTTGCTATGCAACAATAACTTCCAGGTAAGTGAGTGCTTGCCATAGAGGCAGTGATGGCTGATGCTTTAAGCATTTCTGACTGCCCTATCCAGATTGTTAGTCAAAAAGAGATGATCCATAACTCTTGACTTGATTTTTTTCTCTTTTCTTTTTTAAGACATGTCTTCAAGCGGTTGAAGTTCCTGGGCAACAAGACCCTCTCTCATGTGACCACACTCCTCTTTCTGACGATTTGGCATGGTCTTCACTCCGGATACATCTTGTGCTTCTCCATGGAGTTCTTCATCATCACTGTAGAGAGACAGGTATACTACAGACACAGGGCAGAATGCGGAGATGGGTAACCTAAAGATAAATAACTGCAGGAAGCTCAAACCATCTAGGTATTTATTTCAGAAGGTAGTAAATTTGTTGTTGCATCATATTAACCAACTGTTCACTTTTTAACAAGAGACAGTCTCTTCTTATTAAATAGCATGACACTATTGATCAAATGCTGCTGGATGTACTTATAATTAAATATTGACAACAGCCACAATTTGGCATCAGTTTATTATATAACCATTCTTTTATTGTATTACTATAACCATTGTGGAAAATCTGTGTGTGTGTTTGTGTGTGTGTGTGAGACAGGCCCTGGCGCTGGTGAGGGACAGTCCCTTGCTGACGAGGCTGGCCAACAGCGCGCTCTACCCTCTCATCTATGTAGTCCAGCAGTTTATCCACTGGCTCTTCATGGGCTACCCCCTAGTGCCATTCTGCCTCTTTGCCTACGACAAATGGCTCAAGGTAACTCACAACTCTGAGACCACACCGGTCGTACGATAAATACGTTTGCTCTCACTTGTAACATTAAGCTTTGGGTATTATAGTTACAGTAATACCAAGAGGTGGGGGCGTGTTGAAATACAATCCAGGGGCTTTGATTTGCAATATGAGATCATGGCCTTCTCTCTCATTTTGACATGTTTAACTAATCCAAACAAACACCATACTGGCTACCCACACAAGAACCCTTTAGGAGTCACAAATGTATCTGCAGTTTGCGAGCAACAATCATTTGTGAAACAGGATGTTGCCACCATTTGTGATCTGTGTGTAAGTAGGCTCGTTTCAGTGAAACAGGCCCCAGGAAGGCTGGTTTGAGTAACAGATCCATGAGTTTGATGGCTAATCAGATACCAAAACACTGCACAGCTGTTTATGATATTATAATACTATAATAATACATCACGACAGATCAAATCAAGTCAATTTTATTTATCCAAAATCACAAATTTGCCTTGGGGCTTTACGGTCTGTACAGCACACAACACCCTCTATCTTTAGACCCTCGATTCGAATGCAGAAAAACTGCCAAAAAATGGAAGAAGTCTCAGTAAGAGTAACAGAGGAGGGATCCCTCTTCCAGACATGCAGTAGTGTTATGTGCACAGAATAAATAGCAACATTAAAATTATTACTTTTACTACTAAATTACTACGCCGCATTTCGGCAGGGACAGTAAACAGCAGAAATACGGCATTTATGTTACTGTAATTTACCAGGAATGAGCACTTGCGAGCATTTGATTGGACAACGCAGTGCTTTGCTACATGACGTCACATTGCCAGGCAAGGAAGTTGGCTCTGTTGTCAGTGAAAAGAATGAAGGGTCTGCATTTTTTTTCACACAAAGCTGTTGTTGTTTCTGAACACGGCCTTAAAAGCAGTTTACTGGAAACAGTCAGCAACGAGAAGGGAGTCCTAAACATGGGGGAAAGATAATGAGCAGGTTTTCAGGAACTGGAAGGAATGATATGTCAGGTGAGATGGTTAGATGATCTGGACACTGGGTGTGGGGAAAGTGGCTGGTATTTATACACTGGGGTGTGTGTCCGTGTGTGTGTGTGTGTGTGTGTGTGTGTGTGTGTGTGTGTGTGTGTGTGTGTGTGTGTCCGTGTCCTGAGAACGGATCAAGGGACAGGTATGCAGAGAGTAGTAGGGTCAGGTGATTGACAGGCAGGAAACTCTCTGATGGCAGCTGGTGGGGTGGAGACGGAGCAGCTGTCATCATAACATTGGGAAATGTAAATGAGGGTTTTAATTTGACTGTTCTTTCACTTTTGTTTTTCAGGTGTATTCGTCTGTCTATTTCTGCGGTCACGTATTCTTCCTCGTAGTCTTTTTAATCATGCCATACCTCCGTAAGGCGCTGGTGCCTAAGAAAGAACGGAGCCAGATAAAGCAGGACTAAAACTCGGTACTAGGACTCAGCATGGTAAGCAAGTGCAGGCTTTATGTTTTGCCATTTTGTTTCAGTCAATAATGTTGCTGTGAATAAAGTGTTAAAACATCTGTGTTTCCTTCCAGGTCCATCTAAGGCTAAATATCTACTGAGGGGAACTGTGACTTTCAAGGAGCAGAATGGAAAATATTTTCAGGCCTTTAGTAATGAGATATATATATATATATATATATATATATATATATAAATGTCCATGTAAAAATAAATTTCTATATATTTTTGTGTTTTAAATGGGAGGGTGTTTTTATAAACATTTGGAGAAATGTTTACAGGAAATGACCATCGTGCCACATGGGGTAATTGTGAGCCAATCAGGGGCAATTTCCTGTTTTTTTTTTTTTTGGTTTGTTTTTTTTCTTTTTTGTTTTTTTTTCTTTTTTAAAGAAATGTGGGACTTGTGGAACTTGAGAGACTTACATGCTGTCGACACAGAATTGCACTCACCAGTCACGGGTTCAGAGTCTGTCACTGGCTCTGATGAGGTTTTTTTTTTTGTTTCATTTCTCTCTCTCTCATGTCTAGTACCTACATTGAGCAGCAGCAAGTCTTCACAGGAGGTTAAAGCACAGCGCCAGCGTACATGGCACTTTCTAATGTAATAATACAAAAAGCATACAGCTTTCTGCAAAAGACTGATGATTATAATGATGATGATAATAATAAAAATAATCAGGGGGGTTGTTTCTTGAAAATGGCTGCCAGTGGTTATACAAGCACTGTAAATCACACACTGAACACTAACCCCCATTTCAAAATGGCCTTGTATTAATTAATGTTTTTACAACTACATTTGTTTTGGGTTTAATTTGATTTGTGATGAGAAAAAAAAGACTTGATTTTATAGAGTTTTAACAGCTTTTATGAAAAAGAACATTTTGTAGCTTTGGATAAGTTTTCATGAAAAAAATTTGCATTGTTCAGCCCTTCCTCGTTGGATGTGTCTGGTTTTTTCTTCTTCTTGCCGTGTGTCCTCTTCTCCCTCTGGTCAGTCTACGCTACTCCTCTGTCTGCCTTGAGTCAAGCCCGGCCCTCAGCTCTGAAATACACAGATGTGAAAGTGAATAATTTCAGAAGGAGACTTGCACACTCCCCACCCAACCGTACACTCACTACAGTTCTTCGTCAGTTGGGTTCATCCTATATTCACTCTGATCTCCATAAATAGGGGGCATAGGCTGTTTTTGAACTGAGCAATTGTCTCATTTTCAACTGGAAGTAAAACACAAAAAATGGAGGGGAAAAAAAATCCACTTTTGTGTTTCACCTCTGGCCTCTTCTGTTTCTAACAGCAGGTGGTGATTAAAAAGAGTGGTAGAAGCATCCCATCCCACTGTGGGGGGGTGCCTCTTTATTTTGTTTTAATTTTATTTTTTGGGGTGGGGGGCTGGATTGTCTGGTCCATGGCATGCTGGAGGAAGTCCCAGCACTGCTGCTGCCACTGCTGCTGACGTTAACACACACACGAGATGTCCAGGAGAGGACGAAGCTCACTGTAGCAACAGCCCAGATTTTAGTAATAGTTATACATGACATGGTGATTATTAATTGATGTGAATTGCTATTTCAAGAGACTACTTTTTTGCCTTATTCCTACCAAATGTACAAAGGAAAATAAAAACTTGGGATGGAGGAGGGAGGGAGGGGGGTGATTTTCAAATACAGTTTTATAATGTTCATTAAAATGCTGCATTTCAAGCAAGGACTCTGTACTTATTTGTGTGTGTGTGTGTGTGTGTGTGTGTGTGTGTGTGTGGATGTCCCATTGCCTTCATCTGTCTGACAGGAGTACAGGGCAAAGAAAAGGGGTGATATGACGTCATTTTGCGGTCTGGTTATGGGGAAGCTTGAGCAGTGAGAAATAATGGGAAATTAATTTTTTTTTTTTTTTAAAGCGGAGTGGGGGTGGGGGTCAAGTGTGACACCCATCCAGCAGGACCGGAGCTGAAAAGTACCGTGATGAGATGAATTGCTGTGTTGGGATCTGAGTCACTCTCAATGTGCGTTCAACAGCAAAAAACAGCCAGAGCAGCAGTCTGGTTCAGAGTTGGTGGGGGCCGGAGAGGGAGAGGGAGAGAGGGAGAAGGACGCAGTGTGGGCGGGTTAAGAAACGCCGAGAGGGAGGGGACGCCAGCGTAATATTCCCACCGTTTTTTCTCCTTTTCCTCCGTAGAGCCGAAAAAACAAGGGCATCCATCGGTCTCTCCATCTTCCTCACATCTCAGCGCCGAGTCTTAACGTCAGGCTGATATCCATCAGTTCTCGAGCCGCTGTGTTAAGAGCATCTAGCGTGTCCTCTCCACCTGGAGGTTTGTTTTCAGCCTGCGGGGGATTGCCGAGCCGAGCGGCAGGGGCGTGAGAGGCGGATGCTGCGAGCGTAGAGGCTGGGTACCAACCAGGAGCATCAGCGCACTCACCACGGTAATGTCAAATCGGCAGGTTTCTGCTTCAGCTAACCTTCATTTCTGCGACATTTTCTCTAGTATAAGCTCTCAACATGGCTACAGGCAGCAATGGAGCCCAAGCTGGTAATGTGTGTCAATACCAGCTTGTAATGTAAAACGGCTGATTATTGTCGCATAGCATGTTTCTCTTCTCTTGGATGTCTGTGTAGCCTGAACAACCTGTGCACATATAGAGACTCCTGTTAGATATTTCCTCTTTTTAATCTACAGTATTTGTCCTGTAGCCTATCAAGGACTGCAGCAATGGAAACACGTAGAAGCTTGTTATGTCAATGAGAGCTGAAAAAAAAATCCCCCAAGGACTCATTTTTCAGTTGTGGCCACTGCCACAAGACAGCAGCTGCATTTTTCTTTTACCCAACAAACCACAATTAAAACATGGGGAAAACACCCACACAGCCACATGCAAAACCTCTTCTAGTGACACAGGCATGCACACTCACGACCAAGTATGCGCTGCTCCATAGGCTGTTCCAGGCTCTGCAACTGCAAGTCTGATTCTGAGGAAAGCCAGAAATCAGCATTATGTGGAAACAAGTATGGATTATTGGTTTATTCATGCTGATTCAATCTGCAGCTCCAAACTGAGATCATTACGTAGGGTCTCTCTCACCTATGCAGGCCTCCCAAGGTACATACATGACACATGAGTAGTTGCACAAACACAGCCAGGTAAAAGCCTCTGTGCACCATCCGATAGGCCTGATCTGTTTCTGTCTCTCTCTCTGTGTCTTGTTACTGTACCTGTCTCTTCCAGTGCTGATCAGTTGTTGATGCATGTACTCTATTCCTCCCCCCTTCCTCACCCCACCCTGTTGCCCCCTCTACCTTTCCTTTCCTTTCCTCCCTCAGATGGACAGAATGAATTTTCTCTCCTTCTTCCTCCTTTGCTTGACTTCGGTTGCCAATGGCAACAAAGGTCAGTTCCTCATCCTTTTGACTGTTAATTGTGAAGTGCTGAGATGATGGTTTAGATTGCCATGGCAGCACGCAGACCTGTCAAGGTGCTCGGGCAGGGCCATGGCTGTTTTGCCCTGAAATGCTCCTGATGACTTTATTGCTATCCCTCATACGTGTAACTATTAGATATAGCTTCAGCATTTGAGACTGCATTCACATGTGTTTATACAATGTGTGTTTCGTGTTCGTGACCCAGTGTGCATGTGCCTGCATCGCCAGTGCCGTGACTCTGAGAAGATGATAAATCTGTTTCCTCCTCTGTAGCAGATTTATCATCCTGGATAACCATGACTCTGATTCAACATCATTGTTCCAATGATTATCATGCTGGGGGAAGGCGAATGAAACAGACGGCGTGGAGGGAGAATGTCAGAGAAGGAGGCAGAGGAGAGTGATGCAGGGAAGACGAGGAGATTGAAGGAGAGATGGAGTGTCAGAGAAACCCGGCGGGGTTAGGATATATAGAGGAAGCGACAGACAGGAGAGACGGGCCAGAAAAAGACCTAATGCAAATGAGCAAGGAGGAAAGGAGGAGGAGGAGGAGGAGGTGGGTGGAGAGGAGGTGGTGAATGGGAGATCAGGGTGGACAAGGGAGAGATACTGGAGGAGAAGGAAGGAGAGGACAGAGGAGAGGATGGATGGATAAATAGATTAATGCAGAGAAGGAGAGGAGGGGAGGGAGGGGGGGACAAGAGGGTGGATAAATGGACTGGAAATAGAGGAGGAGGAGGAGACTGTGTCCGGCTGGACCTTGAGAGGAGAGGATGAATACCTTTGATTAGGGCCGAGTATTGAACCTCAATACTTTTTTTGATGCCGACCAAAATATGTCCGAAAAACACAGAGTATCAAAAACCAATCTGGCGTGCAAAGCTTGGTCAGATTTGTGCTCTTTACTTATTCTGAGATCAGATATTTCCTTATTTAAATAATTTCAGACTCTTTTATTCAGGCTTCTTCTCAAGTTCTTGTACAGCTGCTTGTGTTTGGACATTCATGGACATTTGACAACATTTGAATTTCAGCTTCTTTTTGGAAAATTAAAAATGTGTTTTGTATTAAAAAA
>VMKM01003947.1:0-25587 GCA_008360985.2 Macquaria ambigua | reverse complement strand
GTGTGTGTGTGTGTGTGTGTGTGTGTGTGTGTGTGTGTGTGTGCATGCGTGAGAAAGGTGTCCATTTAAGGGCTTTTCGATGAAGACTGACGAGTGTCCGCTTCGCTTCCCTTCATCTCAGGGGTCTTTGGGGTGCTTTGAGAAAGTGTCCTGGAGGAGAAATGGAGTGGGCTAATGCGAGTCAAGCGAGACGAGGCTGACGGACAGCAGTGTGTGTGTGTGTGTGTGTGTGTGCGTGTGTGCGTGTGAGGCTGATGGAGGGTGATGGTGGGAGTGAGACTTAACGAGGAGGAAAATAAGCTGAGCAATCTCTGTCTGTCCTCCCTCTACCTCCCAATGACTTATTCACACACACACACACACACACACACACACACTCTTATATACACACACGTACACGCACACACCTTGGCAGCCCATGACTGAACTATCTGACCACTGACTCTTCAAAGGCTTGTTGCAAAGGCAGGAAATACTGTATCTTTGCCATTTTATGTTCCTTTTTGTAAAATCAGCTGTTTTGAATACAATATGTTTTACACTCATAGCTGTTCATGACTACAGTTCATTGCTTAAATAAATCAATATACTATATGTAGAAGTAATGGTATACCTGTTATTGTATAATGTGATCAATTCCATTATTCCAAAGGGAACAAATGCTTTCTCTCTCTCATCTTTAAGTCCAGTCCCCCTCTCCCTCAGCCTATTTATCATCCTCTCACTCATTGACAAGTTAGTGAGAGATAATGGAGGAACGCTGCCACTAAGTAATTACAGGCTGGATGGGATCACATGAAGAGGTTATGTTTTTACCTTTTAGCCGCTCCTTCCACGTTCAAAATGGAAATTATCTCGTGTGTGGGGTTCGTCAGCAATGTTCTTTTCTGTATGTGTTTATGCGCCCACTTGTATTTCAAGTGTGTGTGTGTGCGTGTGTGTGTGTGTGTGTGTGTGTGTGTGTGTGTGTGTGAGTGGGACAGTCTCACAGCAGGATTAGACTGGTCAATGTGCATCCATGTGTGCTTGCATGTTACAGTGGAGTTTGTCCTGTGCAGTGACCATCTGTCCTGGGCAGGGTTTGGAACTGAACAGTATCGAACTTCTGGTCCGATTCTTGAGTCTTGTTAACATATTCTTTGGTCAGATCTGATCCAAATCACAACATTGCTGCTTTTAAAGTCCCTACACGTGGTTTCACTTATTTGCCTGATTAGACCTCTACTGTGCTTTTGTACAGACTGTGTTTGATTGACATCTCACTAACCCTTCTATTAGTTTTGTTGCACCTGTTAGTGACATAATTTATTCCTTTATTGGTTCATGAAGTATGGTGACCTCACATAATAGGTGTTTCTCACAGCAGACATTTTGACTTGTCATAGTAAGAAAAGCACAGGTGTTACTTATAACATTAACGATGGCTCTGTAATATTCAAGTGTCCCACTGACAGTGTGACAGTGAGCCAGCATGCACAATACCAGGGTGGTGTCCAGAATCACTTGGTGCACTATATTAACCCTCCGCCATTTTATTTGGATGTCTGTATTCTACATGTGAACTTTATGCTCAATAGAGTGCCCATAAAACTTCCCACAATGGAGCGAAGTTGAGTCCATGGCATGTGCCACTTTCTGTTAACAATCCCACAATGCAATGCATTTTATAGATAGAAAATTACAGTTGTGTTACACCTGTCAGATTTCCATTAGCAGCACCTGTGTAGGTGTGCAGGGTCTTTAAATGCATTTTATCTAAGCAAAGGTTTTGTGTGGCTGTTTGTATTAGTAAGATACATCAAACACTGATGCACTGAGAAGTTTGGCGTGATTTGTTAAATGAAAAAAAAAGGGTTCTTCAGAAAAACATGTTTACATTCCTTATTGAAAAAAAGTGCAATTAGCAATATTACACAGCTCGACCTCCTGGGTCTCATGGTCCTGCTGGTACTGACTGACATTTCCATTGTTGATCAGTTTCACAAATACTTGGCTTATCTTTAACAAACCTCATAACCACTTAACAATTAGGAGACAACTTTACAAGTAACAGCCTAAGAGAGTAGTGTTAGGGTAACTGCTGAACAATATTATCCCTAATAAACCTAAATAAAACTGTGGTTTCAAAAATATCAATATAAAAGTCTCATAGCAGTTGACAACAGTTGGAAAGCGACAGTGTCAGTCGTAATAATGTCCTTGAAACAGTTTCAAGGTTTTCTCACCTGTGTTTCTGCAACTCACATCAGTCAGAGGCAGAGACAAGCTGGAACACACACACACACACACACGCACACACGCACACACACACACACACACACGCACACTCGCACACACACGCACACACGCACACACACACACACACACACACACACGCACACGCACACTCGCACACACACAGCAGGTCTGTTTGTACACACACAGAAGTGCACATTCATTCACAGTGTGAGTGCCACCTCCCAGGTGTGTCATCCTGCTGCCAGCCTGAGTCTGGTGCAGCAACCACCCTGGAGACACTGGCTGATGAAGCAGCAGATAGAAAACCTTTGAACTGAAAGCGAGACAGAGAGAGAGAGTGTATGAAAAAGGCATTTTGCCATGGTTGTGCAGAGGAAAGTCAGTCCAGTTTGTGCCAGCAAACCTCTCCTCTCTCTGTACCGCTGCCCGTTCACCACAGGAACTTCTGCTCTATTCATCCATCTTTACCTCCTCTATCAATCTGCATAATTTGCTTTTCATCTTCCTCTGTTTTCCTATTTTTATGTCGATACATTGAGTCTGTCTGGTCGTCCTATAATGCTCTCTCCATGCGGACAATAACTACGTCACTGTTATTTTGTCATAAAGTCAAATCTAACTTCATCTCTGCACCTCTGTCCATTTTCGCCCCGTAATACATTAACCTATAATTTAAAAGCACTTTCTATTAGTGTCTCTTCCTGTTTCCAACCATCTCTCTCTCTCTCCCCCTGTGTCCTCTCGCCTTTGTCTTTCTTACAGTAAGCATCTTTCCCCTCACACACACACTGTGCTCTGCATATCTCTCGGTATCACGTTTGTCTAAGCAAATAGCCCAGTCACCACTCTATTCAGGCAGGAGAGCAGGTAAAAAATGGTTTGCATATCGCGTTTCCTCAATGATTTGAAACCTGGTCCGCCACAGGAGATGTGATTTTAGATTATTAATGAGGCTCCACAACACTTTGTCTTCCCATCCATCATATGAGCAAATGAATGAAGGGGGTCAACAAGTGAACAAATGGCCCACTGTAACAGTGCACTGACAAATGAGGGTGATGTAATGCGGTATCAGTGTTTATAATCGTGCATTCATTACTGCTAATGTGGCCATCATGACACCATAATCAGCGTATTAATTGAGTGTCATTACAGAGGATGCTGGTGCTGTGTTCTCCCCACAGATGGCTAATGTCACTGTCACTGTTACTTATGGAGCAAAGGGTGGTAATAATCATATCATATGATGAAATGAGGAAGGAATGACTTAATCTTCTCCTTATGGTCCACATTAGAAACAATCAGTCCTAATGGAGAAGTTGTGCAATGACTGTAGTTTTATTTTAAGGGATGTGACTGCCTACTGATGTTGTGTTGTGCAGATTAAATGTTCTCATTAGAGCTTTATTAGTGACATTTTTGGACAATTATTTCAATGCTTTCCTAACCAGGTGCCTCTTATTCTTTCAGGTGGCGAGTTAAAAGGAGCTGCAGTCACTCACTGGTTGCTCGGCTTAACCAGGAACATCTGATGACGCCACGTCTGGTAACGACCCTCTGTCATGTCTGCTGAAGACTGTTGGAACAGCCCCATAAACAGATTCTGCACTCAATAGACTGAAGATCAAATTGGATGAAGCCACTTTTTCATTTATGACAATTTAACAAACACAAACTCTCAGAACCTTCTAACTCATTTTCTACCTCTTGTTGCTGCTCTACTTGTCAAGAGAGGCAGTTTTTGAAGAGATCATCCCAACTTATTTGAACACTTGACAGCTCTGACCCACTTTTCACGCTCCTATAAGCAAAAGGGAAAACGTTGCATTTAGCAGGAAACTAAAGCAAAGGTGATGCGCTGTTTTATATTCAGGGCCATCGATCCACTGACCTCCTGATCTAATTAGCCACACACAAACACCCATACAAGTACACACACAAACACACACCTGCTGTGTTTGTAACACTGGGGTCTGGCTCACACACTTAAACAGCTATACCCAGTTGGGTGTTAGAAGTCCATCTGCACGCTATTAACTCCCATAGAGAACACTGACCTTGACTGCGATCCGACACGTGTTTGTGTGTTTGCATTAGCAGGAGGCAGTGTCACATCCTGTCTGCTCTGATTGAGAGTGAGAATGAGAGAGCTGATGTGGCAGAGTGGCCCTGATAAATACTCTAAAAACATTACCGCCTGAGGCTCGGCCACTCAAATAAGAAAGCCATAGAGCTTCATTACGCTGTTCAGTCAGTTCCTGTGACACTAAAAAAAATAGTCCATATTAATTGAAAAGTGTGTGTGTGTGCGTATGCATTGTGTGTCTGTCACATTGTCAGAGCAGATTAGGGCAAGGCCTTTCTGGGTCGTGTCACTTTGACTGACCTACATTTGACTAAATAAACTGGCCAGCAGAGGAAGATGTGTCCTGCTGTGATCAGTATTCACACATCTTAGACAAATACATCACACTCTCTGACCTGGAGGTTGCTCTGCAGTCTTCTTACTTGTTAACTACCTGCTAACTCAGGCTACCTAACTTCTTATTTAGGCCACATGCCCTTCACCCAACAAACAGGGTCTACAATATAAAACTTGTAAACCACCTTCTTGTTAAGCCTCGTAATCAAACTCCCGATCTCCAGTTTGGTTGTTCCTTCTGCGCCACCCCTCATGAACACCTTCCCTTCTTTCTCCGCACCTCCTCCCAATACACCACCCATCCAGTCAGTGTGTAAGCCCTGCCTTCGGGCCCCGTGGAGGATGAACAATGTGCCCACACTTGACTACGAGTTGCTGCTGTCCCCGGCCAGCTCCTCACTCCCCGGCAGTCCTGGCGGTGGCAGCAGCAGCCCCCCTCTGACCTTGGTTGGGGTGGACAATGAGCAGCGCACTGCCTTGGCCTTCGTAGGCCTCCTCATGCTCTTCCTGGTCTTCCTGCTGGTCAGGTGCTTCAGGATCCTGCTGGACCCCTACAGCCGCATGCCTGCATCATCCTGGACTGACCACAAGGAGGGGCTGGAGAGGGGTCAGTTTGATTATGCATTGGTGTAGGGTGATGTGTAACGACAGGAGAGGAAAGGGGAATATTTCATTGCACATAGACAGAATCTTTAAGAGCATTGATTCATTTAGATGTGGAAATGGACTGTAATAATACATAATATTGTGAATGCACTCTAAGAGGGGGGTTTACCTGATATTGAAGTATGCCTGGTTTATAGCACTGTATTGCAGCCTGTGTACTGGTGTAAATATGAGGCTGCAGGATCCTTTGTTACCATAACAAGTCTGGTTCAACAACAGACAACTGGAATCCCTGTGAGCCAAACACTCACCCAAACCCAGATGTTGGACTGTGAAGGACAGAAATTTGAGCTGCACAGCTGCCTTAACCTGACCTACTGTACTAGTCAAACATGCTACCACATCACAACATCACTTTAGGGCTAGGTTTTCCAAACTCCAGAGCTTGCCAGTATTAAAACACAATATGATTTTGGGAAGACCACATTCACTCACGACATAGCTTCTAACCTCAAAGCTACGCTTTTGATGAGAAGACTCGACGTGCAGAACACAGGAAGAACTTAAATGAAGGAGTTTACACTTAAGCAGATGCCCCTTTAATGAACCAGTGTCCACTGTAAAGCATCCAAGTGTTAAGTGCTGATCCAGGAGCACAAATCCTCACATTTTGTTTTGATTTTGGACACTGATCCTCGAGCAGCACTGCAGTTTCAGATGCTTTTTAAGGCCCAAGCAGGTAGTTTGTGACTCCATAAAATTTTGTCTGTGTATGTTTTGTGTGTTACTGTGTCTATAACTGAGAAGCCATATTGAAACTATATAGTCTCTTATTACTGCAAGTAGAGTTTATGTTCACTGGTTGTGTCCTTTGCTTTAGTCAGCCTGCCAAGTGTGGTGATGAAGCAAACAGCAACCTTTAGGCATAAGAAAGTTTTATTTTTCTACTCTTGACTCAAGTTTGAGAGTCTCCTTTTTGCTATCTTTCTCTCCTCTTCCTCTTACTGTATCAATCTTTAGACTGTGGATTTTTTGAGGTAGTCATGCAGCCACGTCTTAGAAGGAGGCAAAGCAGGTAGCTTTGCTTTTTTTTTTTCTGTGTGAGTGTTTTTTAATTACATATTTTTCTGACTATCTGCTTTGTTTTTGATACACTGGGTTGAATCAGTGAAAATAAAAAAGGATTTTCTTCTTCAATTACTCTTCCTAATCTCCACTGATAGCTGGACTGTGTGGAACATCCACATTGTTCATGCTGGAAATGAAATAAAAATGATTACTACATATTTGTTACCGTGTGTCACTTTTGTTAGCCACGGACATTTACACACAAGCATAAGAGAAAAGAAAAACTCAGGACACAAGACTTTAAAAATATAACCCACAATACTTTATTGCCATTAATGTCACTGGACAAAAGTTTACAATATTATGTGAATCACTAATTTTACAAACTGCCATTTGGTGTCAGGAATCTTTGGTTTTTCTCTTTGATCATTTTAGAATATTAAAAGATGTTCCATGATGGCTGATTGATTTATTGATTGAGATGTGGTGTGACTAGATGATTGTCATTTCAGCTTTTAGCTGCACTCTGGTGTGTCAGGCTTATGGTGAACATTTGAACAACTGAAACAGGCTCCTTATTTTCTAAAGTATAAAGCACATATTTCAATGCAAGCAGATGACGACAGTATTGTTTCAAGTTTGACACTGAAGCTGAGATACAGTAAGCACACGCAACACACTGCCTTTTTTAAAAACATAGTGGCAAATAAAAGAAAAATTACAAACTGACAATAAAGATACAAAGTATACAAAGTTTCCCAGGTTAGAAAATGGTTATGTATTATAAACATTGCCTAGGCTGTGGGACAGTGCAGCAACCTTGACTGTTAAGAGAAAAAGATGATCGTTTAGCACCATAGATCCAAGCTGGAGATGGTCAAGTTTGCATTGATCCCTATGGCATAGTACAGACAGTGTAAGCTTGTATGAGATAATAGATGATGGGAATGTTAATTATCTTCAAGTCTGACGTGTTTTGATTTCTTTTTGTCTAATGGGTGATTTAACCGGTGACAGTGGTTTCAAATAATGCATGCTTTTTTTTTTCTCAACAAAACAAAGTCAACAGCACTAAAGGCCTTCAATCTTGGGTTTACTGTGAGTATTCATTTTGGCAGCCTTGACATTTAAAAAAAAAAAAACCCCATCTACATTTCACTTAAAAATATACAATTTAATTTTCAAGAAGCAAGTTTGATAATAATGGTTTTTCAGCACTGAGACAATACAAAGACAGACATACACAACAACAATAAATCCTAGCAAAAAAAAAAGAAAAAAAAAAAAGAAAAATGAAGTCACTTTTGCAATCCAGATTCAAGACTGCACTTTATTTGTACAGCGTACGAGATGGTTTTATCTAGCACCTTTTTTCTCTTTGAGAGAAAAAAAAATCATGAGAAATGAAAGATGACCTGACAGATATTTGGGTTTTTTTTTGTGAGGTCTTCGTGTTCACCTGTGCGTGCCTTTACACTGTAAAGCACTACCTTTAGTTACAGCTTAGGCAATGTTAACGTTAACATGTCATGTACCTTTGAGACTGCTACTGTATTCAGCTGTGTGTCTCTTTGTGTTGTAAACGAGGCTCAGACCTCAGACATCAAGCTCACAGTAAAGTCAAAGAAGTCAGATAAAGTCAGCTTATTGTCGAGTCCAGCCTCCCAACACCGGCTGTCAGCTGCAGCTCTATTCTCCTGAAGCATTTATGTTTAGGAGTTTGTCGTAAAAATGCAGAACCAGGAGAAGCTACAAGCCTCTGACAGCCGACAGGGGAAAAAGCTGGCTCCCAGGTCCAGAATCAGTGCACCTGAAGTCTTAATCCCTATGAGGATAAATACAAATGTGACCTGATCTATCTTCTTTTAAGTCTACGTGCTACTAACTGGTGTATTCCCTGCTCATGATGGATGCTGAGCAACACTAGCACCCTCTTTTGTTTTAAAGTCAGCATCACAGCATGGTGTCCATACTGGGTGAGAAGTACTGAGGTAACCAAACATGACAGCACACACACGCAAACACGCTAATCCCTGCTTGCAGCTGCCCACAGGCAGCACAAAAGTCAGTCACATCGGAGCAGAACACAACTTGCTGTTTTCTCATCGGAAAATTGGTTGGCATCCAGCTAAAACAGAACGCTATGGACTAAAGAACCTGAAATGCTGTGTAAATGTTGCAGTCCTTCGTGTTAACATTATTCAAACAGCACAAATACATTAAATGACACACTACAAAACTTAGAGGGGCGGACGTGACAAACCTTGTTCCCCAGTGTTGTGATTTTTACCCAGATCACAGAGAGGTGAGAAAGTCCTTGGACCACCATGATGGCACGCAACCCCCTTATCTTAAGCCTTAACATCACTTCTTTATAACACTAAACAAAAAGACATCACTTTAGATCCTGCACTGTGATTTAAATACTCCCATACATGTTGCATAAAGACAGTTTTGGCCACTCTCAGCACTTAATTTCTAATAAAAACCCCTCTTTTGTGTAATTTTTGCTTGTCTACGAAAGTGCTTCATGGACTTGTGAACCATCTGTCTGCCATTTTGTCTTTATTAGGGGGTAGCTATGGTCCAAGCACTAAGGCACCTCTCTGCCACCTCCTCCACTGGCTCTCTCAGTGGAGAATGAGTGCTGGGTCGGGTACAAGTGGAGGGGCGCAAGAGGAGGTGTAGTCAGGGTAGAAAAAACAAAACACAAAACACGAACATATAATAACATAAACAGTAACAAAGTGGTGGTAGAGTTGGGCTGATTGACTCAGTCTTTCATAGCCCTTGTTACCCCCTGTTGGTGGGGATGGTCCTGCAGGAGGGAGCTGGAGGGGAGAAGTTATTGGATAAAAGGGCAGGTTAAAACTCAAAGGCTTTAGGAATCAGTCCAGGACAGGATTGCGAGCACACTCTGAGCTCAGTGCAGGAGGATGTGGAGCTTGATGCGCAGGGCGTCTCCTATTTCCCCTTGTAGGTAGTCACTGTCGTGCTGCTCCTCCAGCTGGTGTAGTCTACGGGGCCCAAACAGCCGCAGGCTGGCGATCTCTAGTCGGTAGGATCCCGGTGGAGGAGGCCTCTTGCCAAGCCGGAGCACACTCTTTCCATCGCGGCGTTCCAGCAGGCGGAAGTGTTCATTAGCGTTGCCATGGGTGATGACATAGCGTACATGGTTCTCCAGGGGCTGCAGGGCAGGCAGAAGCTCTAGTAGAGGCTCCTTGTTGAGCAGCGAGGGCCGAGAAAGGTTCATGAAGATGGAGTCCTGGGTGTCCACGCTGGCCATACTCACTGCTGAATCCTATAGTGAGGATAAGAACAGAGAGAGGGAGGTGAAACATGAGCAGAAACATCACACGCTCAGATATAGACCTAAACAGACTAATTTTCTGTCATCAGACACACTGATTTTGAATTCTTTAGAAAATCAAAAGTGACCCAGCCCTGACCCTGAAACTGACAGGAACTTAAACAAGCATTGTGGAGCAGTTTGTCAACACATGTACCTGGTTGATCTCATTTTCATCAGCATTGCGCTTGTGTCGTCCGTTCTTTCCTCCGCCGTTGATCTTACACTCGTAGCAGGTCTCAGGAGACAGACTGTCATCCTCCTCACCCTCCACATACTGGCCTTGGAAACCTGAGCCTGTTATACAGTGACTGGATGGAAACAACAAGAGAGTTTAGTATGCTGAGTAAGAAGGAAGAAAATTATTTTCAAATTCATGTGCAATACTCCTAGCACATGAAACATGGTCAGATGTTTTCTAATGGTGAGATGCTGCCACCAGAAATAACTCAAAACATGTCTAGTGACACCACTTTCCACCGTCTTTAACTCGTGTCCCCTCACCCCTGTCCGGCTCTGTAGAAACCTCCAGGACAGCCACACAGGTAGCCTCCATCAGTGTTGGAGCAGCCGTAGATACAGGGGTTGGTGCCTGTGCTACATTCATTCACATCTTGGCAGCCACCAGCACCCTGCTCAAAGTCAAAGCCAGAGGGACACACACACTTGTAGCTACCCAGTGTGTTGTAGCAGGAGGCAGAGCCACACACTGTCGCTGCCTGACACTCGTTTTCATCTACAGAGGAAATCGAGAAAAAAGTGCAGAGACGTGTTAGGAGACATGTCTAATGTACTGTGTAATGTAATTTTCCTCAATCAATTAACACTAATAATTCAAGGAGAAGCATGATCACAAGTTTGTTTGAATTAATCCCACATTTGTTCTTACATGAATCAGGGATTTTTATATAAAATTATACTACAGATTAATTTATTGTTGCAGTCTTATAATAAGCCTTAATGTTCATTACTCAACATGACAAACTCACAGACTGAGTCAGTGTAACTCACCCACACACTGGTTCCACTGGTAGTGCTGCACGTAGCCCTGAGGACAGCCACAGCGGAAACCTCCCAGCATGTTCTGACAGCCGTGCTGACAGCGGTGGTTACTGCCACACTCATCCACATCTGAGGAAAATCGAAATAAAGACTTTTAATTACTCATTTTCAGCAGTGACACTAGTGCAACTCAATGCAACCGCTATTTTCTGCCCCCTCCAACTACCTCGATCACAGACACCTCAACGGAAGCCTTTCCATGTTTTGGATTTTAAAAGGACCGTGTGTGAGAGACCTGCCTCTCTAAACTACATTTAACTAAATGTAAAAGTCACTGTGTCTGCTCACCTTCACACTCCATGCCTGTGGTGTCCAACGAGAAACCTTTAGAGCATTCACAGTTGAAGCTACCAGGCGTGTTGACACAAGAGGCTCGGGAACCACACGCACTGTTCTGACCGGCACACTCATTGTTGTCTGCAAAGAGAGGAGAAACACATAATTGAGATTATTTGAATAAAAAATGCATTTTTCGTTTTTTTTTTTTTCATTCTTCCTTAAGACAAAGCTTTTTTTTTTTAGTGGCAGGGTAACACTGATCTCCTGTCTTGTACTCACCGATGCAGGCGGTCTGGTGCTGTGTGAAGCCAGGAGGACACTTGCAGGTGAAGCCTCCAATGGTGTTGACACAGAGGAACTGGCAGTTGTGCTGCTTAGTCGAACATTCATCCAGATCTTAGAGGGAAAGAAGAAAGCACTTAACGTCCATCAAAATCAAATTACAAAGAGGGATGAAGCCTCAAAGCCATGAAGCTTGTGTGTAAAAATGATATGAGAGCAATATTTTATTTGTAACATAGAACAATAATAATAATAATTAGAACCCAGACGGCCGGTGTGTTGAGGGTAACAATACTACTACAATCAAGAAGATCATAAATAGCATCTAATGGTTTTGATGTAGCTATAAAATAACCCACAAACAAATAAATCAAGAGTTCACCTACCTTTGCAAGTCTTTCCATCTGGCTGTAGGCTGTATCCTCTGGGGCAGGAGCAGAGGTAGCTGCCCTCTGTGTTTTTACACAGGAAGTTACAGGGCTTCGGAGACAGAGCGCACTCATCCATATCTGGAATGTGCAGAAGGGAGAAATTAGGAATATGGGCAGGGATGTTGTGGAAAATACTTGTAGACTGATACCAGTGTTATCAATGAAATTAATGAAATTCTGCGGCAATATTCAGTATCTTTAAAACCAATATATCTTCGCAGCCAAACTGACAGATAACAAGCGAGAGCATTAGCAGGACAGAGATCAGCCATACCAACGCAGGAGGTTGCAGTGAAGTCGGTTTTGTAGCCCACATTACAGTGACAGCGGAAGGATCCGATGGTGTTGATGCACTGACCGTTCCGGCACAGATCTGGCATCACCTGGCACTCGTTGATGTCTGGAAGTAGAGAGACATTTCAGAAAGCGATCTGGATTAGACAGATACTCACGCTGCCAAACACATAATTCAACAAAGAGCTCCCAGTCTTATAAAGCCTCTTTATGGACAGGGCTTTTAATGTGTGAGCTCTCTTTCTTGTGGCTGCATTTAACTTAATGTACCTCAACTTGTGTGGTGTCCTTCCCTAAATTCTAATTTTATTTATTTAGTTTTTGTTACTACTTAAAAAGATTGTTAATTCAATTTTATTTAAAGAGAAAAATAATGGAGGTTTCGTTGAAAGTGTTTGCTATACTTCATACTATCACTCGGTATTATTACTGCGCTACTCACCTCTACCGTCTGTGGTGTAGCCAGGTCCGAGTGGGCACATCTTCTTGTACTGTACGGTGCCAGGCAGCGGGCAGAGCTCACACTGTGACCCCCAGCCTCGGCCAATGTTGCAGCAGCACTCAGACTTGGTCACACTGCTCCTGCTGGTGGATGACTGCTGGCACATCGTCTGCAGAACCTCTGTGTAACAGTAGCCCTTTCGGTTGTCTGAAAGAAGGGATGACAGGAGGACATGAGGAGTGTTCAGGGTTATAGATGGAAGAAACAATTGAGGACTTATGGTTGCTAAAGCAGCATGGAATACTTCAACTGAATTTAAAACAAGAGTAGACACAATATCAGTTATGACGTCTCCACTCCCACAGTGTGTGACAACATGTTCTTAGGCAGCAGTGATCTTACCGATACATTCAGTTCCAGTGGAGCTCGGATCGAAGCCGTCGTTGCACTCGCAGCGGTAGCTTCCCACTGTGTTGACACAGCGCCCGTTCTTACAGATGCCAGGCTTGGCGCGGCACTCGTTCAGGTCTGCCAGTGTACAGAGCAAAGGATGGGAGGATGAAGAGAGTGAAGAGGCAGATACATCCAGTAACAACAGCAGATACTGGGTGAAGACTGAGGCGAACCGAATTCACATTGGCTGAAACATTCTTACTCACCCATACATCCCTCTCCATCTGGTCTGCGCTGCATGCCAGGAGGGCAGATACACATGAAGGTACCAATCAGGTTCTTACAGGTCATACCCTTGGAGTCACAGTCATCCAGACCGTCAGAGCACTCGTCCTGGTCTGGTAAGGGACAATGAGAGAGCCAGCTAAAATGAAAACTGTTCAATCCTGTTTCAGTGGTGTAGAGTTACTAACGCACACAGAAAAGGAGTGAAAAACAGCAGTCAAGCAGATAAACGTGACACTTTGCAGACAGGACACCTGCTGTGCCCTCTCACCTCTGCACATGCGTTGGTCATCTCGCAGCACGTAGCCAGCAGGACACATACACTCATAGGAACCAAAGGTGTTAACACACCGGAAGGCACACAGCAGAGGATTCTGGGAGCACTCGTTGATGTCTGAAATCAAGAAGAGAGACAGGTTAGTTTACTGTCATTTTAAATGATGCCGAAAATAGAGAGAGCACCTGTGCAAATGTGTTACTGTGTGAATGACTGACCTTCACAGGTCATCATGGGTCCAGGTTCGAAGCCCTCCTGGCACGAACACTCGAAACCTCCCACCACATTGGTGCAGGTTCCATTTCCACATGGGTTTCCTATGGAGCACTCGTCAGTGTCTGGAGAAGACAGAGAGCGGGGATAGATAGAGGAGGCAATTAAAACCACTGAATCATTTATATTGTGAGATTTTAAAAGCACTCATTAGCAGCTTAAAAGTTAGTCCAAAAATAAATCAGGCTGTAATGCAGGAAAAAGCTCTGGTGCTCCGAAAATAACATCAGACCTGGGTGATAATATTGATTTTAGTGATATATTCTGCAACATGGCTATAAAGATCCCAGAGGTCATAGTTCCTAAAAAGAAGTCCATTGATTTTTGTTTGTCTGCTCAACTGTTTCATGATAAATACTAGTGTAACTGATAGATCACATCATTTGGTTATGAAGCATCAATTATAAGAAAATGTTGCAGATTGTTAGAAACCATCTCACCAACACAGTTGACTCCAGTGTAATCGAGGTTGTATCCGAAGGGACATTCACAGCGGAACGAACCGTCAGTGTTGATGCAGATACCATTCTGGCAGATGCCTGGATTATCCAGACACTCGTTCATATCTAGAGAGAGCAAGAGAGAATTAGCACATTTTTTAAACATATACAAGACGTCCACAATTGGCCACTAAATTCAAGGGATTAGATCTACATTGTAGCACTGACCTTCACGAGCGTCACCCGGTCCAGGCAGGGCTCCGAGGCCGTAGGGACACAGAGTGTTAAAAGCAGCTGGAGACACACCAAAAAAAAGGTCAGCTTCATTATTTTACAAATGTCTTTGTGTGCATGTGTATGTCTTAATTAAAGCTCTGCGTGTGTGTGTCTGTGTTACACACCCTCGCTCTCTCGTGGACACAGCTCACAGGGAAATCCCCAGCCCTCCCCAGGCATCTTGCTGCAGCAGCACTTAGCCTTGGTGGTGTTGAAAGCTTTGGGGACGGAGCATTTTCCTGCTTCGAATTTGGTGAAACAGAAGCTCTCTCTGGTATCTGCCATAAGAAAAAAAAACAAAAAACAAAGATCCACTAAATCTTCTGTTTTACTGTAGATGGACAGTAACTGATCTGTTATTCATGGCACACACAAAGACAAAAAAACTCCTCTACCACCTTAGTAAGGGAGATAAAATATGTCAGATTACCACATTCATTCATGATCATCAACACTGTCTGCTGTGGCCTACTGTTAACTAACAGCTTCTCTCACCATAGCAGCGCCGTTTGTTGTCAGAGAGCACGAAGCCCGGCTGGCAGGTGCACTGGAAGCTGCCGGGGGTGTTGGTGCAGGTGCCAAACTGGCAGATGTTGGACTCCATCTCACACTCGTTGATATCTGGGAAGGGAGCGTAAAGGAGGGCAGGGAGGAGGAAGGGGAGGTGAGAACATAGGTGGTGTATATGTGAGTGTGTGTTAGAGCAGATGGCTCGGTCGCCCTCAGCCGCTGGTTTGAGTATGTGTGGAGCATTTAGTTCGTACTTAAGTGTGTCAATCACTGTATGTGTGTGTGTGTTTGTGCCTTACCTATACACTGGTCATTCTGCACCTCATAGCCAGGAGGGCAGATACATCTGAAAGATCCGTCCAGATTCTGACAAGTTCCTGGAGAGCAGGTGCCGGGCAGACTTACACACTCATTGATATCTGTGAAAAATGGGACAATGTACAAATCAGAGAATGTGTGTTAATGTCAGTGTATGTCAGACAAACTGTACTGTATGTAAGTACCCCACCATGCTCTTACTTTTCTTGTACATTTAATCGCTGACTTACCAACGCAGTTCTTCCCATCCAGAGTATTCTCATAACCGTCATGGCAGAGACACTGGAAGGAACCGAGTCCATTGATACACTGTCCGTTCCTGCACACTTGGCCCTGGAGGGCACTGCACTCATCTATGTCTGTAAGGTAAACATTGAGAGGATTAGGACTTTTTTAAAAATAAATTCACGTTTTTCCTGGCTTCAAGAGCTTCTGAAAAAGCTGACTTGTGTAAAATTTCCTTTGTTACACCGCCAAAGTTCAAAGATTTAAAATAGAGTCTGACATATTTCCCTATAAAGCCAAAGAAGTCAAAGCACAGTCAAATTTTATGTCTTAATTTTATTTCATGTCTGTCCATGTGATACTGCTACAGAAAAGGGCAGCATGTTTTTATTGGAATTTATAGGTGTAATCTTTAACAATAAGACATCTAAACATCTAACACTAACTGCTGTTGACCTTTGTAGAGCAGAACAGTAAAGGATCCATACCCATGCAGTCGTTGTTGTGTGTCAGCTCGAAGCCGGGGAAGCAGAGGCAGTTATAGGATCCCACTGTGTTTTTACAGGTACCGTTACCACACGGCTGTCTGTCACACTCATCGATGTCTAAAATACACACAGAAAGAACAACATTTAGATTGGGTGAGACTGTAAAAACATTCAAATATAAAAAGTGTGTATTATGTGGCTACTATTGACTCACTCTGCACTAGTACATGCAACACAGTGTTGTGTGTATTATGTGTATATATAGTTTTAGATTGAGCGTCTCACCCATGCACATGGTCTGGTCAGCAGTGGCCTTGAAGCCGTTGTGGCAGAGACAGCGATAGCTTCCCTGCGTATCAATACACTCTCCATGGCTGCACACATTTGGAATCTCCTGGCACTCATTACGGTCTGAAAAAGAACTTTTTAGATTAACCATTTAGCCTATAAAGTCATAAAATGTTGAAAATGCTCATCATGGTTTCCCACAGCCCAAGGTAATGTCTTCAAATGGCTTGTTTTGTCCAAAATCAGAAGATATTAAATTTGATTATCGAAACTATTGGGGATACATTTTCTGTCGATCAACTAATCGACTTTTTATTGCAGCACAAATATTATTCATTGCACTTTATATGCACGAATCCCACTTTATACACAGTCCATGCCATGTGTCATGCTCCTATTTATTTTACACCTTGTGTGTGTTGTATGCTATTTATAGCATGTTTTGTTCTGTTTTATTTCATTTCTTTCTGCATGTCCATGCCCCATGTCAGATCAAAGTTGTGTCTTTTGTTTTGGGTTTCGTCTTTTTTTGATTTGTGAATATTTGGACACGTGTATTATGTGTAGGTTGTTTATGACAGAATAAAATCAAACCAAACAAGACAAACTAGTGTTGAGTTTAGTCAAAGGCTGGTATTAATTAACACACAGATTTTACACTGTCCCGTAAATGCAAATTATAATAACTTTCCCTCAACAGGGGATGTCCAATTTTTACATTTTCCTCACATCACCAACACGATCATTCTATACCTGTCCACCTCCCTGGTATTTTAAGATGGGAAACCCCAGTAAGGTCTGTCAGACTGTCAGGCTGGACTCACCCACACAGGCCCCACTGGGGGACAGTTTGAAGCCCGGCGAGCACTCGCAGCGATAGCTGCCAGGAATGTTGATACAGTTGGCGTTGCGTTGGCACAGGTTGTCCCCACTGTTACACTCATCAATATCTACACAGGAGGAGGAAAGAGAGAAAATCAATCACAGGCTCCATAACTGTCTGGTCGGAGCAGGCAGTCAGCTTGTGGACAGCAGGAGACAAAACACACTGGCTCCATTTTTGGCTCTGGTACAGTTCAGAAAGTCACTGGCAGGTTCTGGATGATTGAAGGTCGAGGCAGGATCTCCCATTCAGAGCCACTATACTTGTCTTTACAAGGACATAATTCATGTGGGAAAAGGCAGCATTAACTCCACTGAATGAACTGCTTGTAAAAGTGCCTCTCTGCTAGTGAGTGACTGTATATATGTGTGTGTGTGTGTGTGTGTGTGTGTGTGCGTGTGCGTGCGTGTGCATGCAAGTGACTGTATGGGTGTGATTTAGTACAGAAATGGTGGTAAGTGTTTGTGCCAGCAGTAAGTATATACTATATAATGTATAAGGAACGCATAAGCACGCAGTGATTCAGCAGCAGGGTCAAAAGAGGAGACACAGTGTGGGGAGGTAAAAGAGTGTGTATGTTTGTGTGCGCTTATTTTTGTGTGTGTAGAGAGTGAGAGAGAGACAGGAAACAAAAATAGCAAAAAGAGCAGGAAATCTACGTAACAACATGTGCACATTGTCTCATAATAGGTGGGTGTGGTTTTCAAATCACAGGTAGTTACCGTTATCTTCCGTCGTTGCAGAAGATACAGTAAGAAGTGCGAGACAGAAGAAAATGCTACGTGAGGCCTGAGTTTTACCTTCACAAATGAGCAGGATGTTGTTGTAGCTGAAGCCCATTGGACATTCACAGCGGAAGCTCCCGATCTGGTTGATACACACTCCACTGGCACAAATACCAGGGATCTCCCTGCACTCATCAATATCTGCACAAAGCAACACCACATAATGTTATAATGTAAACTGTACCTTGTAGCATATCACTTTTGTACTGTACTGCACCAGTTTTGACCTTGTAATGACCTTACCAATTGGCTTGCCCGTGTGGATGTCAATGATGAAGCCAGGAGCCTGGTTACCACACAGTAACTGGTACTCAGCTGAAACAGACAGGACAGGAGACGCTCAGTGAAAGTAATAAAATGTACTCATACAGCAAAGTTGTAACAGTGGTTTAAGAGTATGCCTCAGTGTATTTATTGACACTCACTGGTAGCAGGAGTTGGACAGGCTTCACACGGCTTGTTCCAGGCTTTTCCCACATTGTAGGCACAGCAGCACATCTTCTTGGTCATGTTGAAGGACAGCTCGTTCTCACACGTGTCGTTGAAGTTACGGTAACACACACTCTTCCTCATGTCTGCATTACAAGGAGGGAGACAGTCGATCTTTTAAATCCAAAAGCTGAAAGCCGGCACTTAAAAATGTTTGCCCTTTTCAAACTGTGATTTGCTTTTTAAGATTATTTTTTGACGACATGATGAGAGTAAATGTTTTCTTGTCAGTCCGAGAGAGGTCTCTCACCCATGCAGTTGTTTCCTCCATTGACCTGCATGTATTCAGGAGGACACACGCAGGTGTAGTTGCCCAGAGTGTTGTAGCAGGTACCAGGTCCACAGATCCCAATGTGGGCTGTGCACTCGTCGATATCTGCACGTAAAGATATGATGACAGATCATAAAAAATATGAAGCGAGAGCAGGTTGTTAATTTTTCCCTCATAGATGATCTATATATATGTAGTACATATTTCAGTCAATAAACTAATTCAGTGTAATTTCTCTTTTAGTTCTTACCCTCACAGATGCGAGTCTCCTCATTGAGATAGTAGCCTGCTGGACACTCACACTGGAAACTACCAAAGGTGTTAACACAGTTTCCACCCTGGCAGAGACCTGGCAGCTCCTGGCACTCATCAATATCTAGAGAATAATTCAAACTGTTACATCCATAGACGTCACTAATGTATTGATTTTATGTTAGATTGCATTTTAAAAATTCTGAAATAGAAGCCAAAGTTTAGGGTTTTGCTGCTACGCCGGCCGCAGTTGTTAATTCAGTACAGGACTAGAAAACAGAGAAAGCTGGATGGATTACCTTCCAGGATAACAGTGATGGGGTTGGGTCTGAATCCCTCTCCTCCTGGACAAAGAGTCTTATACTCCGCTACAGATAAGACAGAGACATACAACAAGTTAGTGTGACTTTCCATTTCATAGTGGGAAAAAAACAGTCAGTAATAAATAAGTTTTGCTAAGACAGAGGTTTACCAACAAATCTGTATATTTTAACTATGACATGTGGATGTGCATTTTGCATTTTGGTGCATACTGGAGTTGGCGGCGGGGCACAGTTCACAGGGGTTTCCCCAGGCTCCTCCCAGGGAGCAGCAACAGGAAGCTCGCGTCACGCCCACTCCGATCTCCGCGCTGCAGGAGATTCCTCCATCACCACGTGCAAGGATGTCCAGGAAGCAGTTGCCAACACGAGTATCTAAGAAAGACACATATTCACTTATAAATACGTGGAGTCTTCATTGTCATGTAACAAGACGATGTGTGAGTGTGTGAAAGAAATAGTGTGAAGTGTGGTTAGGCTTATACGCAATTAAATCATTTTAACTCATCTGTCATCACTGGTTCAATGTTGGAGGGATGCTGCATCTTGTCACTATGTTCACATATTTTGATTACTTGTATTGGAGAAAAGCTTTCACTTCATATGGCCATAACTGCAGCACCACTGGCCTGATTTTAAACTCATATGAGAAGGAAGCCAGATTTTGTATCTATGCAATAATTACACTGTTAAAGAGGGTATTATACTCACCAAACAGTAAAAAAAAAAAAAAAAGAAATTATACTAATTTGCCTCATGGTGACGCTTTAAGTAAATAAGGTGTCACCTCCTACAGTTTAAGTGTGAATGATGCAGAACCTGCTCCATGTTATGCTTAATTTCTGTCTTTTTTCTGATATATAGTCCTTCATAAAGGATCACCTAATGATCACCTTAAAACCTGCTAATTTTTAAAGGGTTTGTCTTATTTCAGCCTTGCCATAGATTTAAACCTGCCAGCTTGAAGTGTGACTCACCCACGCAGCCCACTCCAGTGGGGTTGAGCTCAAAGTCAGTTGGGCAGTTACACAGGTAGCTCCCTGGAGTGTTCACACACAGCCCGTTGATGCAGTTCACAGGGTCCGCGCACTCGTTGATGTCTGCAGTACACAGTGACACACACAAGCTCAGCAAACACACACCAGATAACAGAAACCTTTCTGACCTGTATGAAGCTATTAGTTTACATGCTGCTGTAAGTTCAGAAACCAAAAACACTACTTTTAATTATTTAAAATCTTGTTTATGTCACAAACTAGCTGAGAGTGAGTTGTAGGTAAACTGTACAAAGAGTGGGAAATGAAGGGAATACACAGATGGCTTAAGTTGATACGTCTTTGCACATCTTGGATTATCTTTGGTCAGAGAATTTTGAATGGTAGTTATACGATGAATGAATGAAGGCTGTTATTGTTGAGGAAACTCAGCCAAGCCATTTGAGTCTGTTCTGTGTCTGAACTCAGTGATTTTAGAGCTACAGTTACAGAAGTGCTGCACTCACCAGTGCAGTTTCCTCCGCTGCGGTCCAGTTCGTAACCATCATCACACACACAGCGGAACATCCCTGGAAGGTTCTGGCACGTTCCAAACACACAGATGTTCTGGAAATTACACTCATCGATGTCTGTGGCCAAGGCGACAGAGAGAGAGAGAGAGGGAGAAAATGTTAGTCACACTACCTGAGTGAAACAAGACCAGTAAAAAGAAGAAGAGAATAAAATGTGACAGAATGGGTGCAGCACCTTGACAGGCCTTGCTGTCTTCTGTTGGAGTGAAGCCCATCTCACACTCGCAGCGGTAGCCACCTGGAGCATTCAGACACTGGCCGTTCTCACACAGGTTCACGTTGTCTGCACACTCATCCATGTCTGAAACAGAACGGACCAGTGCGTATAAACTCACTGTGCATGAAGCTCACTGCACACGCAGTAGACAGTATTCAGTTAGGATTTATTTAGAAAGTTTCAGCTGTCTTACCAGAGCAGGAAAATCCGTCTCCATTGAAGCCCTCTTTGCATGTACACCTGTAGGATCCCGGTGTGTTGACACAGTCTGCGTTGGGATTGCAGCTGTGGTCCTCTGCGGAGCACTCATCCTGATCTGCAGGAAGACAGAGAAAAAAGTGTGAGAAAAACTTAAAACTTGTATTGCAACATATAATTATCTGGTCTCCAAACCACATCACAGCTTAGATATTGTGAACATGTACTCACCCACACACTTGATGCCGTCTCCCACCCAGCCGTCTCGACAGCGACATTTAAAGCTTCCAGGCACGTTGATGCAGGCAGCATGCATGTCACAGTTATGGGCCCCGATCTCACACTCATCAACATCTGGAGAGATATGGACACCAATTAACCAATAAACAGGCAGTAACACACATTTTTGTACTGGCTATTTCCCTTTGAACAAAAAAGAGTATAAAGAATATTGCAGCATTAGTTTTTTTAAGTGAAATGCTCCCATATTAATGGCATGCAAAGAGATGTGAAAATGTTTTTTTGCTTAGCAGATAGTTTTTAATTCTATAAGTAGTGAGTCATGAATAAATCATCACTTTAAAAATTGTAGACCTGGAACTACTGTATGCATGGGTGAACTGTCTCAATGCTCGACTCAGATATGGACACACAGAAGCCCAGACCTCTCAGCGACAGCTCAGCCCCTCATGTGTGTGTCTGTGTGTGTGTGTGTGTGTGTGTGTGTACCTGTGCAGCCCGTGGATCCCTTCTTGACAAAGTATCCCAGCTGACAGTGGCAGATGAAGGAGCCTTTGGTGTTCTCGCAGTCGCCGTGGAGACAGATGTTTGGGTTCAAGTCACACTCGTTCACATCTGGGGCAGACACAGACAATATGTGAACGTTCTGGCCTTATGAGATTACAGTGACAGAAAACGAGACTGACAGAGAAAGTCCCATAGATCAGGTCAGAGAGGCTAAATGAACAGAAAAAGTAGTTAACAAGTTACATTCAAATTCTAAGTAATGTTTTTCCTCTCACCGATACACGTCCTCATGTCCATAGAAGCCATGAAGCCATCATAACACAGACAGCGGTATTCCCCGGGGATGTTGGTACACTGGCCTCCGTCACAGATGTCTGGAGTCTCCTCACACTCATCAATATCTAATAGAAACAGCAGAAATACATTTCAATGTGCTGTAGCTGGCAACACCAGACTGAAAAACATCAGACTTTTTTATTTTCAAGGGAAAACTATGGGACCTGATGGAAACTATCACACTGGGACATAGTTGGATTTCTTTATATTTTGAGTTTCTGGAAAAAGAAGCTCAGATATACTGTGTTATATGTGTACATATGCTGTGTTTTATTACCTGCACAGGTCCTGAGGTCAGGCATAAGAGCGTAGCCCTCACTACAGCTGCACTCATAGCTGCCCTCTGAGTTGGTACAGTGGGTTTCACAGCCTCCGTTCATAATGGTACATTCATCAATGTCTGCAAAGAAAGGTAACAATTGCAGTTTAGGCATCTAGGACTCATTACATTAGAATTGCATAGGTAAAGTGTGTGCAGATAAGTCAGTGCACAAAAGGATCAATGAATTTGATTTGTTCCACTCACCAACACAGCCCTGTCGGTCCGGTGTGGCCTGGTAACCGGTGTCACAGGAGCACTGGTAGGTTCCCGGCATGTTGACACACTGGCCATTCTTGCACAAGTTGTCGCTCAGCTGGCACTCATTCACATCTGATAGGACCAGCACACATAAGTATAGAGGATTAGGCATTAAACACAATGTAGTGAATTGTACTAATAATTATAACACTAGTTTATAGAAACTAAAATATCAAGAAGAGAAAGAAATCAACAATCAACAAAAACAACTTTTACTGTGTGAAACTAGTTTTTCAGGACTTGACTGAGGTGTCATGTGCACTAGCTTTTAAAATCAACTTGGATGTGTTGAGTATGATACATGACACCAAGTGAGCCTGGGTGTGAATGCATATATGTGTGTGTGCTGTATGATGTATGATCCACCTTCACAGGCAGATCCGTCGGTGCTGAGCGCATGTCCGGGGGGGCATTCACACTCATAACTCCCTTCTGTGTTCAGGCAGGTTCCTCCACGACACAACAGGGGGTTTCTCTCACACTCGTCAATGTCTGTCAGCAGAGAGGAAGGCGATGGAAGGTAGGGATGAAGAGGGAAGAAAGGAGGAAAAGATAAATGAAAAAGAGGAAAAGAACAAGAAAGAACATGGAAGTAATGGAAAGATTAGGTGATCTGCCAAACTTGACTGTGATTTCACATTGTGGACATGAGTGTATCATTTGAAATTGTGCAATTGTGTGTGTGAATTTGTTTTCAGCTTACCCATGCAGTTCTTCATCATCATGAAGCCGCTCTCATAGCCCTCGAAACATTCACACTCAAAGCTGCCAGGTGTGTTGACACAGGAACCGTGACCACACAGGTCCGGGGAGATACGGCACTCATCAATGTCTGAAACACAAAGACATCACTAAGGAACACTCACTAACTGCTTACTGATTGTGATAAAAAAATGTTTCATTTAAATAATAAATAAATGCCCCTCTCTCGTACCTGTGCAGTTCCTCTCTTCTGCGGTCAGAGCGAAGCCGTTGTTGCAGCGACACTTGAAACTACCGATGGTGTTCCGGCAATTTCCATGAGTACACAGACCATTGAACACCTTACACTCATTTACATCTGAGGAGAAAGACATAAAATCAAAATTGTTACCACAAGAATAGTTAAAGCCAAAGTCACCAAAGTATACCTGTTTACTGTATAGATGGTAATTTGACAGCACTATCCAGATTCATTAAGATGAGTCGGCGTTACAAACAAATTTGATGCAGTTTCGATGTTCATGGATGGATGGCCTAGGCTACAAAAAAACTCTCCTATGATCAAAATAATACGATTTACTAGATCAATATTTTACACAAGTATTACCATTACAGATTAGACTTTATTCTTTGACCAGTTTTCGATTCTCAATAGCATGCCAGTCTGATGTGGTCACTTTGGTGATTCAGGGTCCTACTAACAAATGTACACTCTTTGGATAAAAGCGTCCACATTCAGTAAGTTGAAAAATCTTGGTACCTTTGTAGAACGGCCTGCCGGTCAGAATATCTCCTCTGTTGGCAAAGCCGGGCCCTCTGGGACAGATGGCTCTGTACTCAGGTGTTCCTGTTTTGGGGCACTCCTCACAGTCGATACCCCAAGCAGCACCCACTGTACAGCAGCACATGTCCACACGATATCTCCCTGGCAGTGGCTGGCCACACTCATCCTCGTGCCACTTCATGTAGCACTGCTCACTACGCATATCTAGAAAAGTTGGTAATAAAATCAAAAAGTCACCTCTGTTTCTGAGTTTTGGTCTATTGCAGTGACTTTTTAGCTGCTGGAAATAATGGTTTCATTGGTTGTGATAGTCCTCTTACCCACACATGTGCGTCCAGTACTGTCCGAGGTGAGACCCTCAGCACACTCGCAGCGGAACGAGCCCTGGGTGTTCACACACCGGCCATTCGTACACACTCCAGGGAACACCTCACACTCATTAATGTCTACAGGGAGCGGGACATTTTGAGAACCATGATTACAAGGTGAAACACATGCACACATTTTTCATCGAAAGAAATCTACAGGGAGAACATTAAGGCACATCACAAGGACAACAAGATAAAATGATTTCATGGGCGTCGGTGGTGGATGAAGGGAGCGCTGCAGGTTTGTCAACGTTCGTTAAGTTATCAAATGTTCTTACCTTCACAGACAAGGCCCTTCATACGAGCAAACCCGCGAGAGCAGGCGGTGTCTGAGGAGACAGGAGAAGGTCGAGAGATGTAATAAAGACATTTTATGTATGAACACTGTATGTAGAGTCTGTATGCACACATTGGTTTGGCAAAATGTCAGATGGGATCTATTGGCCTTTATTAAAAATTTGACATTAGTCCACTTATGGTGTCCACAATTTTCTTCTTAACCAAAGCAGCCAAAAAATGTGTATAACAGCAATATCATTTTATTTGTTCCTTTATTCTTTAGATCATGTATATGTGTATATGTATATACCAATGTATTAATACTGTACTAATAATAATAATATGTGCAATTGTAGAGTAGTTCTTAAAGGAAAACCAGTAATTTTACCATTTTCCCCTTGTATTGAATAAGTAGAAGGTGTCACAGTTCTTACAGATAGAATTTCAGTAGCTTCAACGGTGAATTTGGTTGTTAAACACTGATCTAAATGCAGTTTCAGAGACTTTTCCACAATTCCAAGTCTGCAGGACTATTGAAACCATATAAACCTTTAGCATAAAAA
>VMKM01003946.1:0-25588 GCA_008360985.2 Macquaria ambigua | reverse complement strand
ACACACAGTGCATCGCAGTTTGTTGCTTATGGGGCTGCGTAGCCACAGACCAGTCAGGGTGCCCATGCTGACCCCTGTCCACCGCCGAAAGCACCTACAATGGGCACGTGAGCATCAGAACTGGACCACGGAGCAATGGAAGAAGGTGGCCGGGTCTGATGAATCACATCTTCTTTTACATCATGTGGATGGTGCAGGGAAGACATGGCACCAGGATGCACTATGGGAAGAAGGCAAGCTGGCGGAGGCAGTGTGATGCTTTGGGCAATGTTCTGCTAGGAAACCTTGGGTCCTGCCATTCATGTGGATGTTACTTTGACACGTACCACCTACCTAAACATTGTTGCAGACCAAGTACACCCCTTCATGGAAACGGTATTCCCTAATGGCAGTGGCCTCTTTCAGCAGGATAATGCGCCCTGCCACACTGCAAAAATGGTTCAGGAATAGTTTGAGGAACACGACAACAAGTTCAAGGTGTTGACTTGGCCTCCAAATTCCCCAGATCTCACTCCAATCGAGCATCTGTGGGATGTGCTGGACAAACAAGTCCGATCCATGGAGGCTCCACCTCGCAACTTACAGGACTTAAAGGATCGTCTTGGTGCCAGATACCACAGCACATTCAGAGACCTTCAGAGGTCTTGTGGAGTCCATGCTTTGACGGGTCAGGGCTGTTTTGTTGGCAAAAGGGGGACCTACACAATATTAGGCAGGTGGTCATAATGTTATGACTGATTGGTGTATGCTTTTTATCACAATGTAGTATATTTTTAATTATTGTACAAATTGTATTATTTTTATTTTAAGAGGCTTAACAACATCAGGCAAAGGGACTGCCAATGAAAACTAGCCCTTCAGCTAACAGATTCACTGTACCTCGGATGGGAGGACAGACTGGAAGACCGGTGGATCAAATAACTCAAGAGCAGTTGCAGATGTTGTTGTCATTTAACATCTCTGGAAAACAGATTGCAGACATATTAGGTGTGTCAAGAAGCACAGTGAAGCAATGGTTAAGGTATGTGTCTATTGTTTGGTTTCTTTACAAAGCGCTTATAATATGAGGGTCAAGAAACATTGCTGAATTGCCCTGTCTACAAATAATATAAAGAAAACAATATACTATTGTATATTGGAACTGTATTTCAAATTGCAAATCATTATATACCACATAGCAGGCCTTGCCACTGCTCCTTTATCTTAATTTCAATAACTAAGCTATGTTTTGTTTGCTGTAAAGAAATCTTTATTATAGTTTAACATTTATTACCACTGGAGAAGAATGTTCAAATGCTGTCTTTTTCTCAGAGTAAAATTGATCTAAATTCTTATAATTTACACATTGTCTTCTATAGACAGTACAGTCTTTCATTTAGGGGTCGCCACACAGATCTAGCTGATGACGCACTTGATAACTGTCTTTGCCAATGACAAAATAGGACCAGAAGCTGTCAGGGCATGGCTCATGGGTGAGGGCATTATAGTCCAGAGACGCCGTGTGCGGCAAAGTCTCATCAGGACTAATCCTGAAGGTGCTGCTCTTCGGACTATGTCCCACAGGTTTCACAGGAGAACATATCGAGTGGCAGGGCCAAATTCGCTGTGGCATCTTGCACCCCCCCATCTCATTATGTAAATGCCAACTGAAGCTGTCTTACTCTGATTTATTTATTTGCCTTAACAGTGTCAATTTCCAATGTAAAGCTGACTATTTGATCATGAACATGGAACTGGAAATGAAATAAAATCATCCTCATCCCAATTATCAGTTTGAATTGTCAGTTGAAAATGCAATTGCTAGGAGAATAAGGAGACTTGCCTGTTTTTCTCTGGCACATACAATGCTTGCAAGTTGGTTGTCTTTAAAGCTGCCTGCTAGTGATCAGTGGAATTATCATTCCCCCAAGGCTTGTCTTTTGAGTGGATGCCCCCCCCCCCCAGTCTCTTTCTCCATATTTTCTTAGGTGGATTGTGATCCATGGAGGAATTGATGGTTCCAGCCGACTTGTGGTATTCCTTGAAGCTTCCCAACAACAGAAGTGGCACTGTAATGGACCTGATTGTTAAAGCTATCAGCTAGTATGGTGTCCCATGTTTATGGACATCTTCCGAGGCTCAACCCGGAGGGAGTGCTTTAAGAAGGAGGAGCACTCATAACAGATTGAGAGACAGTGCGGCGATGTCTGGAGAGGTGTTACAATGTCTAACAATCTTTTTTCACATATCTGGGGAACAAAGGAGAATCAACTCCAGCAACGAAATGCACCTCTGGGCTATTCACTGTGTTTACCTGCCCCGGATAAACTGTGACCTCAGATTGTTTATCAATGGAACCACCACCAGCTGAGGACTGCCAGACATATGTCTCCGCATCAGATTTTTGTGTGAGGTTGTCTGGCACAACCGTTCATCACACTGGTATCCAAGGCCTATTTGGAGCGGATAAGCAGCCAGTTCCAGGGGAAGATCAGACTTGGGGGCAGCTGCAGTGGTGGACCAGGGAACTGAAGCACCTGCCTTTGACTGGCTTCAAACAGTTCAGGTTCCACTCAACCAATTTAAACCCAATGATGTACAGTTGGAACACCTCAGGCAACACAGAAATCCTTTGGGTGGAGATAGAGACAGTTTGGGAACTGATATTTTTGAACAGATCCTCAACTTCCTGTCTTAAGTACAGCATATGCATACTCTCATCTTGGAACTGATGTCATCACATTGTCATTATGTCTCAGAATAAGAAAGCAGTCTCAAAATCACTCTTCGAATTTAATAAAAAACAGACCAAATATAACTGCTCGTCATCAAAAGTGTTCTGTAAAAGCATTATGTAAAAAACAAAAACAGCATTTAGAATATCAAAACCATTAGAAAATCTATTCTAACATTCAGCCCTCCCAAACTGATAAGCCTACTAAGCTCCATGTTATTTTTGAAGTCACTGTAAGTCTGGCCCACAGGCAGGCAGAGCACCAGCGAACATGTGTTTGCCTTTAGGAACCTGGCCAGTCCATCCTCTGGGTGCAAAAATGCCAGCTCTGGCTGCATCACAAAACCCATTGCTGGGATTTGCTGCAGGCCTGTGGCAAAAATGAGAACGTGCTCAAGAGTGATTGGATGGGCAAGTCCACCTGTATAGAAATAAACAAACAAAAAAAAAGGGATTGACAAAAAACTGGATCATAGCAAGGAGTAGGTTGTATGAAAGAAAATTAAAAGGACATATCCCATTTAATTCATAGAATATACAGAAATTTTGTAATAATTGGCACAGGGACCCATACCTTCTACCTCCAAGAGCCAATCCAGAAAACACAGATTTTCCCCATTCATTTGAACCGGGGTACTGCGTTCCTGTGGTAAAAACGTTGAAATGGATTCAACTTTTGGAGAAACGCAACCCGACGTCACGCTGCGGCAGCCAATCATGCCAGCAATCAGACCGGCAGACACCCAGGTGAAGAAGAACTTTGTTTACCTGTAGCATTGTAGCATTAGCTGTGTTACGTCCCCAAATAGTCTGGGGGATGAGGGGAGTAACATGTAAAAGAATCCCGGGGAAAAGAACCAGGAAAACGCAAAAGTAGCACAAACCAGGAATTTATTAACTTAGATCAAACAGAAAAGGAATACAACAATACCTGAAAGAAAAACCAACTCCCTAGGAGCAGAGTAAAACGCACCAACATAACAACAGAGGATAGACAAACTATTCGCTAAAACCACCCTCTCTCCAAAGAAGAGTAATCTGCCGATCCCGGCATACACAGACTGTTCGACGACAGGCTGCCCAAATGGCCCAATGGCCCCATCTGCTTCTCCTCTCCCAGCTGTGCCTAATCACCTGCTGCAGGAGGGGGAGAATGGTACCTGCAGAAGCAGAGAGAGAGAGAGAGAACAGAACAACAACACAGACACACGGCCCTCTGGCTGTAACAGCTGTTTACCTTAATATTCTGCTGTTTATCGAGCAACTGTGAAGATGGAAGAGAGACTGATCGATCGGCTTCGTGATCACTGTACAGCTGTTCAACCCTGCCATGAGGGAGCACAAAGACGTTAATCGCCGTGCAGTGGCTTGGCTTGGTCGGTCTTCAAGCTGGGATTGCTGGTTAATATCAGACACTCCCACACCGCCGCACAACCCTGCCCTCAACAGCCTTAGAGGGCTGCATGTATTCGCCCCTCAGAGTAAAACTGAAGCACAGCCTCCATCAGCTCTTTCCTGTGCTCCAAGGACAGGAGGTGCTAAGCGTCTCTGCACTGCTTATCTAAAATTAAAAAGAATTGCCAACTAGACTGAAATGAATGGGTAAAAATGTGGTTTCTTTTTATGCCAGTCACAGCATATCTCGAACTATACCAAATACTTAATATAGCAATAATTCCCACAAGACAGGTCTTTACTGTGACCATGGGTATGTGACGTTTCCAGGGCCTTGCACCGTTGATATTACTGAAGTAGCCATAATCACAGTATAGTAGAAGTAGAAGTAGAAGTGTGTAATGATTTCTAAACTTGCCTTCTCCAGTTTAATCCTTAGACCATGGTCTACCACTTCCTCAATGGTTGCTGGGTCAGATGACTTGGCTGAAAAACCTTTTTGAGAAAAAGTTAGGTGACACACCATCCTGGATCAGGCAAACAGCCACCATTTGGTCCACAATTCTGTAGGTGTTGTTGTGTAGGAGTAAAATAGAAAAGAAAAAATAAATTGGATAATTGGTCAGAATGCTCTCACAGAACAGCGCTGACGCACACCAAAGGCATTCACCTCCAATGCATCCCCTGACATCCATAGAATGTACAGAGTACACGGTGCATGCTGGTATTTATGACCTATAAACAAATTAATGTTGTCTGTTATGTCATAAATATCAATATAGGATTTATATTTTTATAGGGCAATAAATGACTAACTTACCTGTACTCTTCTCAGCTCACGCACCTGGATTTACCTTCGTCTTCTCTCCTGTCACATGAAACTTAATTTTAAAGGCTGTTAGGCAGTGAGAGTTACAACAATGAAGAACAGTGTAGAAATGGAGAAATTTTGGACATTGAAGTCAAGCCAAACCAACCTCACTCTAAATACATTGCAGTTCAAAAGCTGTCAAATAGGGTCCTCAATTTTCAGGATAGTTGGTACAAGTAGTATCCATGGCTTCACTATAGCCCCACTGGGAAGGGAATTCTCTGTTTTCACCAACCAACTCTCATGTGCAACAACAAGAAGATGCAGGCACTGGGTCCATGAGCTAGGGACATTAAGCAAACAGTGTATGATGAAAGAAAGGAAGTACATTTTTCCCCCAAAGACTGGGGATTTGCAGAGACTTAAAGACCTTTCGAGCTGGGAAGCGGTAAGTTGTTACCTTGGTTCATTTAGATAAGGTACGGGGAGATCGGGGGGATGTGGGAGGTGTGGGGGATTGCCACTCGTGAACAAACAACATTTTTCCCATTTTCTTTGAGCAGTCTTAACCATTTCCAACAAACTGGCTGAATGTCTACATTGTTTAAGCTGTGTAAGATTCTGGTTCCTCACATGGGTCCTCTTTCCATTATCCCATTTCCCAGCATTCTTAAGACTTCATATAGCCTATATGTTACCCTCCATTCTCTCTGGAGTTCTCTGGAGAGCAACATAAAGGTGCACTGGTTATTTATGTGCACACTGTGTAATTCCATTCCTGTCAGCAGCTATTTGCACAATGTAATGAGAAAGTCAGTAAACAAATGCAGCCCATTACTGATAGGCTTGGATGTGTTTGTCATGTGGTAATGGCTACAAAGTAAAGCAATGACTTCAAGCAATCAGAGGATTTGCTTGTAAACTAAAAACCTTTAATCTTCCTTTATCACCTGCAGTCTTTGAGCTCCATCCTGGATTTGCTTTTCTATTGAAGCTCCTTACCGTATAACTTTGTACCACCTTTAAATGATTTTCATACTAAAAAAAAACAAAATTCAGGGTGTTCTATTGTCACACTGAAAGATCTCTATTCATTCATTTTTGTTTTGAATGCAGATGACTACAATGACCATGAGAGCCCTGAGTACTGAAAATTAAGAAAACACAAGTAAATAGAGTTTGCTAAGATTGACACTTCTCTATTCTGAGTGGATCAGCTTCCTTGCTACTGTAGCTAACAGTAGTGACTGTATTTGCTATAGGTCACAATCCACTGGCACAACGATATCACTTTTAGATCATTGATGTATAACTTCTACTGACAGCCTGCAATCACATACAAAAACATTTTATAAGTATCATTACTGCCTACAGCAAGCAAGAGACTTTAAAAAAAAGGACTGAAATAAATACTTCAATTCAGACTTTTCAAGTTCTACAGATACCCTGATATATAATATGTAAATGTAAAATGGACAGAAGGAAAACTGCAGACAAAAGGCCTTTGTAAATACATTGAATGGCTATAGCTGAAAACATGCTGACCACAGATAGTATCAAAACTGAGGTGTGCTATAATGAAATCTTAAGGATTCAAGCTTTAAATTTGCTTCTTAAGGAAAAAGAACCAACAAAATCTACAGTTTGGAGGACTTTGCACACGCACACAGTCGACTTGTTAATGATTGTGCCCCTTTACACACAGATTTAATTGACACAATGTGGAAAGTGAGTTGTTGGTTTGTTTTCCCAGTCAGTGGGAGATGTATTATCGGCATGATGAAGGAGGAGCCACTCAGTGCTCAGTGGTGGGAGTTACCCCTGTGGTCAGACTCATATACACCAAGACTGAGCTCCTATCAGTTATACCTGACATGGGCAAATGGATGGGCACAAAACAATTCATAATATACAACCTACCAGCTTGTATCAACTAAGAGGTGACTGTCAGGAACAAAACAAAGCAGTGCTGTGTAATTAGTGCATGATTGGTTGGGTTAATTAGTGATGTCAGAATGTGGAACCAGCACTTTTACAGCAACAACAGCTACAGTATTTCTGGTGGAAGGCAACATTCTTTGAAATTGGAGAAATGCCAAGCAGGACTGGGACAAAATACAGAATCAATTATAAATCCATTCCAAGTCCAGTATGACTGCCAAGCCTTTTAAGCAGAAAATATGATTTTATTGCATAAGTGTAGACTAACTAGGAACATTTAAAAACAATAATGACAAGAACCTGTAAGGTCTATGTTCTGCCTTGTTTTCTGCTGTGTTTTACAAACATTTCAGATATACGTAATTGAAGCGACACCATATGTAGACACCAGGACAAACGAGACTGCTGGTCCCGCTTTCTCTCTGTTCTGTACTGTCAAAAAAACCTGCTGCTGCTTGATTTTCTCCTGAATTCTGAATTAGAAAATGAGGAAGGGATGGTGAAGAAACTGGGAGGAGAAAATCATTGCTGGGCTTTTTTCTTTCTTCTATCACCCTTATATTGAAACACTAGCCTGACATCTCCAGACCAATTCACAAATGCAAATTAGTCTGGAACCTCTCAGTTCATTGTTACATCTAAGCTGGATTATTGCAACGCCCTATTATCAGTATACACCAATAAGTCCCTTAAGACTCTCTAGTTGATCCAGAATGCTGCTACATGTGTACTGACAAGAACCAGGAAACCATATTAGTTTCTCTACACTGGCTCCCTGTAAAATCCAGAAAATAATTTAAAAGACTTTCCTCTTTGATAAAGCTTAAGTAGGGCTGGATCAGGAGAGCCCTGGACCACCCCTTAGTTATGCTGCTATAGGCCTAGACTGCCAGGAAATGTCCTATGATGCACTGAGCTCCTCTCTCCTCCTCTCCCTCTCCATCTGTACGCACTCTTATCCCATTATTGCTTGTTACTAACTCGACTGCTTCCCTTTCCCGTAGTTGTGTGCTTTCTGTCCTCTTTCTCTCTCTCTTCTTCTGTTGCTTTCTGCAGGTATTTCTGCCTCCAGAGCTGTAGAGTCTGGATCTATGGTTAGCATTACTATTACTATATTGCTTTTATTAGTATTATTTTTATTAATATTAATATTAATATTAATATTAACATCATTACCATTACCATTACTATTACTTTACATCTCTATGTGGAACTTGCATTGTACTAGTGTATGTTCTCTTTCCTACTGCCCCCCCACCTTTCTCCTCTCCCTCTCTCTTTCTCTCTCAAACCAACCGGTTGAGGCAGATGACCAGAGCCTGGTTCTGGTTCTGCTTGAGGTTTCTACCTGTTAAAAGGGAGTTTCTCCTTGCCATTGTCGCCTAGTGCTTGCTCATGGTGGGAACTGTTGGGTCTCTATAAATATAGAGTCGGTCTTGACCTGCTCTATGTGAAAAAGTTCCCTGAGATAACCTTGTTATGATTTGTCGCTATATAAATAAAACTGAATTGAATTGAATTGAATTTTTGAGTTCCAAGAGGTGTTATCAATGGGTGCAGACCAAAATGCGTCTGGATGCAATTGGATAGACCTACAACCAATCAGAGCAACGAAACATGTGACGTAGCGCTTAGCCAATCCTGTCGGCAAACAAGTTTTTTTGTTTCAACAAAAACTTTAAGTGCAGTTGTTTGTTCTTTTAGAGAAAACATACCGTCCAGTTCATTTAATACTGACACAATAGCAGATTCAGAACGTTTCACTTCAGCGGCAGCCATCTTGGTTGTTTACGATAATGCCTCAGCAGCGCTCCTCTGTACAGTCATTGTATCAAACCCGCCCCATATTAGATAAACCGTGATTGGCCAGACCTGGGCCAGAGCGGGAATGGGATGGGGACCAGACACATCTGCCAGAGCAAATAAAACATGAGCTTGCAGATTTGTCTGGTTCCCAGGCTACTGAAACACACATTCCATCTGAATTGTAATGTAAATAACGTACTTACTAATATTACTACTGTACACTAGTAACTGTATTTAGTTATAGTAGTAATGTAACTGTAACTGGGGTACTGTATCGTGAAATTGTATTTCTTAAGACTTCAGCTTTTCATCTGTAAGGCTACATTCAGATAGAATCAGGGGCTGCGGCAAAAACGCCAATATTCCCATTCTGTCATATCCCATTAGTCCTCTGTCTGTGCTTCCGGTTTTATTTTGAAATTCTTACCTGTTTTGTCTCTTCAGTTCCTGCCCTCATGTCTGATTATCCACACCTGCTCCCCAGTATGCACCTGCCCCTGATTCCCTCATCAGCCACTTCCCTACTTATACTGGTTCCCTTCCTTTGTTCTTTGCCAGATTGTCTTGTGTTTCTGCCAAGCTTTCAAGCCCTTTGCTCAAGCCTTGTTTTTGTTCGGATAGTGACTTTGCTTTGTTTTCATAGACGACCTGTTTCTGTCTGAAATAAGCCTAAGAGGAAGATTTTCTCAAATTCAAAGGCAGCAGTCTCACTTTAGATTGCAGTATTTGAATTTTTCAGCCACCATAGATACGTTTTGATCCAAACTTGACCCTTCTTGTAATATATATATGTAATCCATCCTGGATTAATATATGTAATAATAAAAATATGTACTGTGGTGATTTAACATGAAAATAAACGTAAAATTCAAGACATGAAAAGCTTTTATTCCCAGTGATGTCTTCACATTCAGAATTACCTGCTTTTACTCTCATTACTTACATGTCCCACTGAAAAGGCTCCTAAAAGCCACCAGGTTTCCCACAAACCAATAATACCAGCTGATCTTACTGCTTGCTGTCACAACAAAAGCCCTGTTAAACATCAAACAGGCTCTTACCAAGCAAGGAAACATCAAAGATTTGTTTTCCTGTCCGCTTCTCTGTTTGCTGTTATGTGTTGGATTTTACTGTTCACCAGCTGTACTACTAATTCAGCTGGTTAAAGAAGCCATTATGATACCTGCATGATGAAACATACAGTATATGGGTGGGAAGAGATTATTATATATATATATATATATATATATATATATATATATAAAAATAAAAGCTTACATAGATTCCTGTATAGTCACTTCAGTGTATTCAAATAGCACAAAGACAATCATAACATCACTGTAGCCATGTCTAGCTGATATTGGACACCTGATTTGGATCAGCAGTTAAGTTCTAATATTATGCCTAATTTTGAATAAGGCCTCAGGTTACAGGTACATTTAGCACATAAAAGAAGATCCCATCTAAACATGCAGTCAGATAAAATTATAGTATGGCCCTTCTATTGCAGAAAAGACTATAATGAAAGAATGGGAATGATCAAAGCAGTCTTCCCCCTCAATGTGCTAACACAAGGCAGGTAATCACAACAAGATGACTCACACTGAACCTGAAGGAGGAAATGCTGAAAGATAAGCAACAAAAGAAAAGTAATGTCCCTGCTCCTCCTGAAGGCCTGATCATGGTGATACTGCCACGCCAAGGTCTCATGAGAACTCTGGAAAAAGGAAAAGCCTGCCTTTGAGCCTGGTTAGTTAAGCTTTATTCATTCATTCATTCATTCATTCATTCATTCATGCATGAGGTCTCTGTGAGAAAGATTTATTTTGCAAGAGAAATCTACGAACAGATTACATGTATACAATACAAAATTACAAGACAATTCAATCACACAAAGCTGTCATCGCACACAGAGACACAGATTTTTAAAAATCAGCAAGTAGATGAGTGATGAGTGTTTCCAACTTCAGTTTGTGCTACAGTTCATTCCAGTAGTAGGGTAAAATAGTAGTACTTGAAACCCGTCTTACCCAGTTCAGAGCTGGAACTTTAAAGATAACCTGTGATCTGGTTATGACAGAAAAATAATTGGAATGGGGAAAAGGTTTCAACAATAGCTAGTTATAATAAACTGAAATGACATTTGGTTTTGACAGTCATCAGTTATCGGCCATTGCGTGTGGAGCTGAGCCTGCTGAACTGAGTGCCCTGTCAGTCTCAACCCTACTACTCAGATGAGAGGAGGGGCTCATCTACCAACTTGTTGTTGGTATAAATGGTATTAAAAAGTAGCCCAGATTATCCCAAAACAGAAAACTGCCCAATGTGGCAACACTGCTCACAGGTCTGATACATTTCTGTAGGTCAATATAAATGAATCCAGTAAAATTCATTGTACCTTTTTTGTTTTGTCCAGTTGTTGGGTATGTACTATGGGAACAAAAGTCTGGAGAACTTAAAGCTGAAAGGGAATTCCTCACAAATCACACACCATTTACTAAACAGAGCAAAAACATTTAAGCCCACCCTGCATCAGTGCAATTAGTTGCAGTACACTAAATTTACTTGTACCAAAGGATATTACAGGGTTCAGAGAGGTGAAAGATGTCATATCGCTGAGTCCAGCTATCTTTGGATGGAGCTCTCACTCACTTTCTGTGTGGAGAAGGCTACAGATAAGACATTTGAGCAAACAGAATATTAATAAAAAAAAAGTAAGGGGTAGACAGATGGTCTGACCATGACACCAAGCCTTTTAGTAAGAACCCAATCCAAGGTAGTCCTGGTGGCCACAAGACAGCATCTTGGAGGAAATAATCTCTGCATTACAATCTGACACAGACAAGCTCAAATGCAGGGCTGGTCCTAAGCATAGGCCATAGGCAATAGGCGGTCGCCTAGGGTGCCACCATGTGGCACACCACACGGTCAAGAGGGAAAAAAAAAATATATAAATAAATCAGACATTTTTTAATACAAGTAAGGCCACCCCCAGATTAACATTTTTTTTTCCATGTTTTAAGAAAAATGGGTTTTGGTTTTGTCAAGTCACTTTGAACTATCAGCAGCAGCAGCAGCATCCAAGGGGGAAAAAAAAGATTGGCGTGTAGGGGGGTGGGCGTGATGCGTGTGCATTAACAGACAACCAACAGAAGAGCAAAACAGGTGAAGAAGTGACAGCTTCAGGCTGAACAGGACCCCTCAGGTGGACGGCCTGGAGGGCGACTAGACACGGGGAACCACTCGGGAGACCGGCTACGTTGGCAGAGCCACTCTGGAGGACGGGCAGGATGCTGGCGACAAGGAAGCTGCTCGACAGGAACAGGAGACTGCAGCTGGACGGGCACAGGAACTGATGTCGGCCGGTTCGCCAACCGGGTCCGGGGAGCAGGAGTTGGCCAGACCACCAACTCGGGAACAGATGCAGGTGTTGGCTGGACCGCCGACTCGGGAACAGGACCTGACGTCTGCCGGTTCGCCGTCCGGGGAGCCGGAGTCGGCTGGACCACCAACCAGGAAACAGGGACAGAAGCTGGCCGGGCCGCCGACAGGAAACCAGGAACAGGAGTCGGCCAAACCGCCAACCGGGAAACAGGATCAGGTGTAGGGAGGTCCGTGGCTTGGGCGCAGAGGAGGCTGGAGTGACTGGCTCCGAAAGAACAGGACAAGGGGAAGTGCCGAGACACAACCTCCACCTGCTAAAAGCCACCCTGCAGGCAACTTCACGGTCCCGCTTCCAGAGGATCGCAAGGGCCCTCAGGAAGTGTGGGTCCTTGACAAAAACCTCTCGTGAGACACCAAAATCTTCCCAGCAAAAAGGCAGGCTGGGAAGATATCCATCTGCTGGGTCCATGTGTGGTCAGTTCATTCCGTTATGTTTTGCCAACTAGGCAGCAGGGAAAAGAACCCAAATGCAGACAAAGGCAGGCTGAGTGCAGCAAGACGGTTTATTAAAGCAAAAAAACTTACAGAAACGCAGGGAAACACCAGGAATTTGACACGGAGCGACTCAGAGACCAGACAAATGAAACAATGAACCGACAAGGGACAAAGACAGGGGAGCGGTGTATATATAGGGGAGGAGACAACGAGGGAAGCAGAAACAGGTGCGTAACAGGACAGAGGTGATACAATCAAAACAGGCAGGAAAAGAACAAAGACAGGAAATAAAAGGCACACAAGAAAACAAGAACTGGGATTTCAAAATAAAACAGGAAACACAGTGCACACAAAAGTCCTTGGGATCATGACACTGTCAGAGTGTACATAAACCCACTCAGTGTTTTAACCACACCCTCTGCCTTGTTCGTCTATGGCATAGAAATTGAACATCTAATAGTCTTGGCCATTTTTTAATAACTTTTGAATTCCTATTACTGGACTACAGGCCATTAGACAAACATTCCTACACTAGATGTCTGTCTGATAGTGCTGTAGCTAAATTTAAGGAAGTGATTCCATCGGCATTTAATTCAGTTCCATGTCTCAATTTAACAGATGACTCCTATGCTGATATATATATATATATATATATATATAACTTTAGTCCCTCCCAAATTGATCATCTTGTTGATAGTGCTGCAGGCTCACTGCGAATAACACTCGACTCTATCGCCCCTCTAAAAAAAAAGATAATAAAACAGAGGAGGCTAGCTCCATGGTATAACCCGCAAATTAAAGCAAACATCACGAAAACTTGAAAGGAAATGGCGTTCTACCAATCTGGAAGAATCACGTTTAGCCTGGCAAGATAGTCTTAAAATTTATAGGAAGGCCCTCCGTAATGCTAGAGCAGCCTACTACTCATCATTGATAGAGGAAAATAAGAACAACCCCAGGCTTCTGTTCAGCACTGTAGCCAGACTGACAGAGAGTCCTTTAGCACTCCTGCCCTCAGCCGGTACTGACTTATCTTCAAACACAGGAATCTTAGAAGCAATTGTAAAACCTGATGTACATTTAGACTGCTTTTCTCCCATCAACCTTAATCAACTAACTTCAATGATTTCTTCATCTAAGCCGTCGTGTCTCTTAGACCCCATCCCATCTAGACTGCTTGAAGAAGTTTTACCCTTAGTTAGCATTTCTTTACTAGATATGATCAATCTGTCCTTATTAAAAGGCTATGTGCCACAGTCCTTTAAAGTAGCTGTAATTAAACCTCTTCTAAAAAAGCCCACTCTTGATCCAGGGGTTTTGTCAAATTATAGACCTATATCTAACCCTCCTTTTTTCTCTAAGATCCTTGAGAAAGCAGTTGCCAATCAGTTGTGTGACTTTCTACACAACAACAAGCTATTTGAGGATTTTCAGTCAGGATTTAGAGTGCATCATAGCACAGAGACAGCACTGGTGAAAGTTACAAATGACCTCCTAATTGCATCTGACAAAGGACTTGTCTCTGTACTTGTCTTGTTAGATCTTCGCATTCAATACCATTGACCATCACATTCTATTACAGAGACTAGAACATTTAATTGGCATTAAAGGCACCGCACTAAGCAGGTTTAAATCCTATTTATCAGATATCAGTTTGTAGATGTTAATGATGAATCCTCTATGCACGCCAAAGTTAGTCATGGAGTTCCACAAGGTTCTGTGCTTGGACCAATTCTATTCACCTTATATATGCTTCCTTTAGGCAATATTATTAGAAAGCACTCCATACATTTTCATTGTTATGCAGATGATACCCAATTATATTTATCCATCAAGCCAGATAAAACCAATCAATTAGCTAAACTTCAAGCATGCCTTAAGGACATAAAAACCTGGATGACCTGCAATTTTCTGATGTTAAACTCAGACAAAACCAAAGTTATTGTACTTGGCCCCGAACACCTTCGAAACACATTATCTAAAGATATAGTTTCTCTAGATGGCATTGCCCTGGCCTCCAGTGACACCGTAAGGAATCTTGGAGTTATCTTTGATCAGGTTATGTCCTTTAACTCCCACATAAAACAAACTTAAAGGACTGCCTTTTTTCACTTATGTAACATTGCACATCCTGTCTCAAAAAGACTAGCAGAAAAACTAGTCCATGCATTTGTTACGTCTAGGCTGGATTATTGCAACTCTCTATTATCAGGCTGCCCCAATAAGTCCCTTAAGAGTCTCCAGCTGATCCAGAATGCTGCGGCACGTTTACTGACAAGAACCAGAATAAGAGGTCATATTTGTCCAATATTAGCTTCTCTACACTGGCTCCCTGTAAAATCCAGAATAGAATTTAAAATCCTTCTCCTCACCTTCAAAGCCCTAAATGATCAGGCACCATCATATCTTAAAGAGCTCATAGTACCCTATTGTGGTTCCTAGAGTCTCCAAAATTAGAATGGGAGCCAGAGCCATCAGCTATTAAGCTCCTCTTCTGTGGAACCAGGGCTGACTCAGGTGACCCCTGAGCCACCCCTTAGTTATGCTGCTATAGGCCTAGACTCTAGACTGCCGGGAGACTTCCTATGATGCACTGAGCTCCCCACAAGAGCTGTGGTTTTGGAGATGCTCTGACCCAGTCGTCTAGTCATCACAATTTCGCCCTTGTCAAAGTCGCTCACATCCTTACGTTTGCCCATTTTTCCTGCTTCCAACACATCAACTTCGAGGACAAAATGTTCACTTGCTGCCTAATATATCCCACCCACTGACAGGTGTCACTATAATGAGATAATCAATGTTCTTCACTTCACCTGTCAGTGGTCATAACATTATGGCTGATCAGTGTATAATGATGCCATTATTATTATCAAACAAAGCTAGCTAGCTAAGCTTAACTAGCAGCTAGCTAATTGCTAATTCAGATTGTGGACGGCCGAGCCTGAGTGACCTTGTTTCCCCACCACAGCCGAGACGATGTCTGCCTCGGCCCAGGTTGAAAGCACCATTGTTATGTAACAAGTTGAATAGTCGAATATAGACCCCCTAGAACCAGTTAAACTTAACACAGCTGGTCGTTGCTTCAGTCACAGTGTGAAGGGGTATAATAAGTAAGCTATCATGGGGAGATGGCAGCCAAGCTGCTGCTGCTGTTGATGATTCAGCTACCTGTTATTAAGCAAATTACACCACCAGCCCCATGTTCCACTACAGTAGCTCCCAATGGAGAGACATCCACCTCTACATCATTCACAGCTGGAGCACAGCCTGCAACAAGTCAGTCCACTAAGGCAGCTGCTATTGACCCTGCTGATTGGCCAGTCCTGTCACATAAGGTGAGAACATAGTTTGTCAGCAGAGGTCCCTATGAGTTAAGAGGATTTTACATTTCCTAAAAGGGAGGATAGAAGAAGCCATCACCACATCTTTCATAGGAAACTAATAAATGGGGAAAAAAATGCAGAGAAGCTGGCTGAGGTATTCAGAGAAAAACAATAGTCTTTACTGCTTTTGCTGCAAGCTCTTCTCCCAGAAGAATTACAAACTGATCACCACAGGACTTGACGACTTGAAAAACTGTATTACTTAACACATTATTGGTTGATTTGATTATTGATTTGTAAAACTGCATCACTTGAATTTGTTTCTTTTGTGCATTACTTGTGAGCGCTGGTTATTTCTACAGTTGCTTTAGTTTATTGTCCATAATAGTATTTTGTTTAGGTTATTTAAGAAATATAATATTTAATTATATTTTTACGTAATAAAGGATAATGTGTGTTCTAAAGCAAGGTGTTTTAGTATCATTTTTAATTCACAATGCATTATTGTGTGTTATGTTATAATATATTCCAGTTGAGTAAGAATCTGAGGTAAGCATGGGAGGCATGGGTAAGGAATTGGTGGGGGGGCATCCTGAACTGATTCCACCAAGGGCTCCAAAAATGCTAGGGCTGGCCCTGCTCAAATGAATGCACATACAAATGATCCACAGTGTTAATGCACTGTATTTTTAGACACAAAAACAGCAGATTGTCTGTCACTCAGCTCGGAGCTCCTCGAGTGATGGCAGGGTCGGGGGAACAGAAACTGGGCCAGAGACAGCCGGTACAACAACAATCTGCAGTGCACAGTATCTGATCCAGGAAACGACGTCTGCCACTGCAGGACGTTAGAAGCATGAATTCACAGAGTTGTTTATCAGACCTCAGTGTATGAATAATTGATGGAAGCAGACTGTTTGTTTGTACATACTCAAGACTGCCTTCTGAGTTGATTTACAGAAAGACGAATGACTGGGCTTTCTAAATGTTGATTTAATTGCTTTTGTAAAATGGAAATGGCATTAAGCAAATGGAGACAAATGATGATGGTCTCTCTGTCACCCATTACATCAATAGCCAGGCTGAAATTTGCCATGCTAATTACGATTACTGTATGTCACAGACGTATTCCAAAATCAGTAAAATGATGCAGGTACCACTTTAGAACATTTAAAATCTCTAAATCATGAGTTTGTAATTTGTTAAGCATGTTGGTCACCTTGTCATCAGCTCCAACAAATGTCAGTAATCAGTAACTGTTAATTGCTTCACTGTTCCTTCATTAATTTTATTATTTTTATTTCATGCTTCAAACACTCAGCTCGGGGTCGGGGTTAGGGGTAGGTGTAGGGTTACTGCTCCTCCACTTGCGTCACCTTTGATGTGTCATTGAAAAGTCATTACTCAGGTAATTCTATATAAGTTAGCTCTACATAAGGTAACATGAGGTACCTTTTGGATGTATAGCTGAGCAGTGCAAGGAACATTATAGAAGATTGTCACTTGACGTAATTGGCCAGAAGTATGAACTTATTGATTGCTGGTATCATAAACATTGACTTCCTTTAGTAACTGTATGATAAAAACTGACTCATTTATTTTAGTCTCTTTAGGTATGCTGACACTGAACACTAAACAAATGTTTGCCTTGCTTTATTTCTGCAAATTTGCAAAAGTCCATTTTCATTACAACAGCCCAACAAGTCCAGGGATAGATGTTAATATTTTTAAGCACTGGCCCCACGGGCCACCAAGCCCATAAATGTGGTGGCCAAAGTACATGTTTGGTGGCTCAAATGTAAATGTATGCAAAAACAATACAGAAAAGGCAATTTAATGTAACTTAACACAGCCTTCCTTAACTGTGACACTTTAATAAATGAAAAGACATTAACAGAATGAATATATATATATATAAGTTCTTTGTAAACATATGGTACATATATTCTCTCAGTCTATCTTTTTTTGAACCCCCCCTTCATGCCTCATACACGCTCTCTCTCTCGCTCACTCCCTCCCTCCCTCCCTCCCAGCATTGTGCTTGAGTCAGTCATGTTTGCAATAAAAACATTACGAAAAGCACTAGAATAATTATAATACATGCTTCCACCTGTTAGCCTACTTTTTCAACTCATTCAGGTATCCTCCTGGTTCGCTCCCCTCTTGCCCACCATCTCTCTAGTGCACCTGCAATGTTGTAGCCACCAGTGTCAGGCCCCTGTATACAAATGAGTAAAAGTTTATTGAGCATGTCAGTGCTTAACCTTGACTGCCAATTGCTTTTCACTCTTCAGTGTTGAGAATCTACGCTCACACACTGCTGTGGCCATGGGAAGTCAGGTGGCTGATGAATTGGTGGCTGATGTGGGTGAATCTCTTCCTGTGATCACCCTGGAAAATCAGTGCACGGGCCTCAAATGTGAACTGTTGGTGCTGTGCAAGTGATTTTAAATCCATCCACTCTTCCTGTACTTCTTGAAGATTGCATCTATTTCTTTCCAGCACAGGCGGAAAGTGCTGGCAGAGTGTGGTATTATGGTGATTGCAAAACACTGCCAAATCCTCTTGGTTCTTGGGCCAGTTGCAGGTGTTGAAAACTGCATTGCTGTGAGAGAAAGATAAGTCTTCTCCAGAGCCTGATGGACGTCACTCAATGTTGTAGAGTCGTCTTGCAATTTTTGCTCTCTGAAGATGAGGAAGCCAACGTGTGCCCCCCAGATTGACAGGTTTCAGGATTTTGTCATCCATTGCCTCCACGATGTTCTGGAGCTCTCTCCATGCTTTGGGGGAGTAATGGTAGGTCTTGTAAATGCCATTTAAGACCTCTTTGACGTCACTGATTTGTGGATTAGCTTTTAGTGCATCAAGAGCACCCAGTTTAAGTTTATGGGCCAAGCAATGGATGTCCAGCAAGTAAGGAATCTCAGCCTTCAATTGCGCTGTTTTTCCTCCCAATCATGACCGCTGCGCCGTCTGAACCAAAACCAGCGAGCTCCTCCTTCCAGTGTGGGAGTCCTGCGTTCACTAAGCCTGGAGAAAGAGAGTTACGAGGAGGCAGGGAAAGTGAGAGGGAGATACACACACACACACACGGACAATGAAACATATTGTCATTTTTAGCATTTAGGGTTTCAACATATTCCTCACTGAAAATGACCAGTATGTTTGAGCCGGTGCATGTAGATTGCTTTTGTTTAACGATCTGTGCTGTTGTAATGGGTTAAACAAGTACATACAGTATTATTTTGTCAGCCGGTAGCTGCTTGCTTAGCTCAATTAGCTAGTCACTCGCACATGGTGCCGTGCTTGTAGCTACTAGTTAACAGGACTATTTGTGTTAAATGATCTAACCTGAGTTTCTTATATTTGTGATGTGTTGTATTATTGTATCAGCTTGTAGCCAGTTTAAAGTGTAGTGGCATGGTATTATTGTTGTTGTTGTTATTATTGTTACTGGTGGTGACAATGGCTTCAATACATGGCTAACGTGCGAGTGACAAACTAATTGAGCTAAGCAAGCAGCTACAGGCTGACAAAATAATGTGTTTGTTTAACCCATTACAACAGCACAGATCGTTAAATAAAAGCAATCTACATGCACCTGCTCAAACATAACATTGTTACTATCACTAAGACGGAAGTTATGTGCAAAGCCGCATATATGATACAGTCAGTGTGCGAAATACTGTATGACAAATATATATATTGTTTTATATATATATGTATGTGTGTGTGTGTGTGTGTGTGTGTGTGTGTGTGTGTGTGTGTGTGTACACATCATACACACAGCATACACATCAGCCAGTGCGTAATATTACACACAGCTGGCATAGCGTGGATACCTTCATGAACTCATGATTTAACTGTTAACTGACCTTGTGAGCTTTTCTGACTGTGAGCTGTTCTGAAAGATTCACAGTTTATACAGCGACATCATGAACAGCAGCGGAATCGCGGAGTCATAATGTATTATTGCGCCGCAGAATTACATCCGGCACCGGTAACCACGTCAGCAGCTGTTGGCTACATCACTGTCACTGTTCACTGTCATCAGTCACATTTTCTGTGTTGCTCCTTACCTTTCAATATTTAAACATGAAAACACATTTTACAATAAATAATAAATAATTAGCTTAATTTTGAGACCCACTCAAAATTTGATTTTGCCGTCATCTGGGGTCCTAGTTGTTAATTAGGGGGTCCGAGACCCCCATATTTCGCACACTGGATACAGAAATCTTGTCACCAAAAGGTACAGGCCGGCTCACTGTAGGCCAATATCAATCTCTCTCACACATAATGTGCGCATATGCGCTTACACACACACACACACACACAACAGTCGGGATTGAGTACCCCACAAAGTCAAGCTTTTTTTTCTCCCTGTGAATCTTTTCCCCGATCCTCGTGGGCCCTTTCACGTCATCGGGCCGCGGGGCTTGAGCCCTGGTAAGCTGTGCATTAAAACAGCAGTGGTTATGTGTAAAGAAACATAAATGCGTATTAAGTTTCTCCGGTCTTCTTCTCCATGAGTTCAAAACACCCTCTCTCTGTTAACTGACTGCGGATGTTGCCAAGCTGTCACTCCGATCGAGACTGGCCAATAGAAACGTGTCTTGCGTCTTTCAGCATAGGTCCACGGAATTCAGCTGAACCGGAAGCAAAACTTTTGGATTCGCAACCAAAACTAAACCATTTTTTGATTGCAGTGTCAATAATTTTGCTCTCAAACCTATTTTTTGATTGCATAATAAAGTCACAAAATTAACTCCATAGAAGTGGAGACGCGTTGTCCATCTTTATATACAGTCTATGAGCTAGACTTGTCGGCTAATTGAGAAAACTGGCGGCACACACCGCAGTACATTATGTGCTGTGTCATATTCTAGCCACTTAAACTCCTGCTTCCATTCACTCCTAAATTTTCGTTGCCGTTTCGTTTTTTCATAGTCCACCTTTTGTGTTTCTGGTTAGCAGTTTGAGCAGGCTTAGTAAAGCCATACCTCAGTAACCCCGACATAGCCGGCTAGCAAGCTGGCGACGAGTCCGAGTACTGTACACTGGCTGCTGCTGAGGAAAAATTTACAGAATGATAGAATGTCATTCTACACTAAAAGGCACGAAGGAATCTGTATGTATGTGGAACTGTAACGTTGCGTTGACGAACGGATCGCAGTATAGGGATAAATCTTGGTGGCCACGGGGCCACCTACATGGAGTATGTGGTGGCCACGAGCCATCAGGCCATGGTTAATGTTGAACCCTGAAGTCCTCCAAACTAAATGACAAAATGCACTACTTCCTTTCAAAATGGCAGACACACAATTTCTGATCTGACACCCCTGCAGTTTTCCTTGCTGGATTCACGAGATCACGCCAGAATCCATCTTGCCAGGTTTCAAGTTATGCGCTTGTGGCCGGAGCTTTTTCCCATCAGCTGTCTCCCTGCTGAACTCTGCCCCCTGACGTCTCCCCCCAACACACACACACACTTACCAACCCCCTTGGACCAAACTTGAATGACATCACTGCACTATTAAGTACTCTTTTTTTTTTTTTATCTGCTTGCACTAAATAATACCATTGCACTACTGTACATTCAAACCGCACATTCTGCACTTTATGTATACTTTCTGTATATACTGTAAATATTCATATACCCTGTATATTTATATTCATTATGTTATTCTACTGCTTATGCACTTCTGGTTAGATGCTATCTGCATTTCGTTGCCTTGTACCTGTGACATGTGCAATGACAATAAAGTTGAATCTAATCTAATCTAATCTAAAGAACAAAGAACGGCACTGAAGGCTTTTCTTGATGTAAAAGAGGTTTTCGTTCTTCTCCCGACTGGCTTCAGCTCTCCTACTATGTCATATGGTTCGTTGATCTTGATCTTTAAGTTAGCCACCTGCCAAGTATTTTTTGAAAGTGCCTGCCTTTTTCCAAACAGTTTCCAAGGATGATTTCTCAGATGGTTCGGTGTAACAAACCATCTGGCACATTACCCTAGGTTACAGGTTACCTTACACTATCAGCAGGATAACACCGTTAGTGAGTATGCTGGATACTACGTTTCCTGGCTGAAATTCCACTTTTACAATATCATGTGTTTCCGTTTTTTTATTAAATCATGCATTTTTCTGATTAAGGTGCAAGAAATCGTGGAGTTTGTTGATTTAAATCATAAGCTAGCAAGTAATTTCTGCTGCGCTTAATTAGGTAATGCTACTCCACACAGCACTTTCTTACCCAGATTGTGGTGGTCAGACAGAACCATGTCATAACCAATTTCAGACTAGTGCTTTGAGACTGAATAACTTCATCTGTCAGAGGGGCTGACTGCCAACCATGAACAACCCAAACATCTCTGCTACCTTCTCTGCACTGGTGATTGAGAGAACAACACATAAATCATCATAAATGAATTTGTCTATAATGTCTTCTGTGGCTCTGGTGGAGATTTCTAAAGCCTGAGCAAATAACCCTGATGATGTCATCAAAATGATCTTGCCTTTGGCTTGGAGACTATAGATTTTTAATGGAAAGCCTACAAATGTGGGGTGTGGAGTTTGAAAAACGTGGGCATTTACCAGACAGAGAGGGTCTAATGTAAGAGGCTACCAAGTTGCATTATGGGCATTGTATGATCCAGCCTTTTTGGAGCATTACACATACTAGGGTATATCTTGGCCTTTGGTGCTTTGGTTTTGACTATCCTTTTTTAATCTGTTTATCACAAGTCCTCAAATGTAGTGGAAGTGCAATACTAAACTAATTGTGTATCTATAACATTGTATGTAATATTTTATGGTAAGAAAGCTGTGTATGTTGACCAGTAGCCATGTTTTTGAGTCTTCAAGTATATGGTGAACAGCATCCATTCATGTAATGTAATGCATCACTCTAACTCAGTACATCTCTACAATCATTGTTTCACAGGACACAATGTGTGGAAAGGTTGGAAGGCTTTTTAAGTGTGTGCGTGTCTTTGTGGTCAAACTGCCAACCCCGAAAATTACCAGCCATTTTGAGCCACCCACAGAACTCAACCACCACGACGCTCAGCCGTCAGTCTGGCAACCACTAATCTAACCAGACTATGGTGCCGCTCCAAACCAGAGTCTGTAATGAAAACTGTATGAGATCTCCATAGGTTGTAACGGGAGGCGAGGTAACACTTAGCCCAGAGAAGACAGAGGACACTCAGTCGGGCTCTGCAGGGCCTGTGGTGTGGGAGTCCTGGAGGTGAGCCAGCTCGGCTGTGGGAGAACTCTGGGAGATGTTTACCATGCAAAAACCCCAGGGAGGTCCAGTCATTAAATCCCACTTTAAATTGGCCAATCTGGGGTCTACCCCCCCACCCCCACCCTCACAACAACTTCCTTTCTGATGGTTTGTGGGAGGCATTATGTGACTTAAGGAGTGATGAGTGACATCTGTGGAGCTGTAGATGAGCAGTAATGACTGGGGCTGTAATGACTCACAGTCTCAGTGACCCTCTGATCAGGCTGGTTGATGTGTTTAAGCCACCATGCTTCTGTCTGGTGCTACATACACAAGGAAACTATTATCCAAACTCATGTGGTTAAGTAATTGGTGAGAACAAGAATTATTTTTTCGCTCTTCCTTTTTTAATTAAACCTGTGTTGGGGGGAAAGCAAGTCCACTATTTGGGTTTTAAAGCAATACCATATATACGATATACCATACCACTCAGTCTTGCATTTTCTCTTTTGTCCAAACAGACAGAATCAGTCAGATATGTATCGAATTGTGACAAAAGGTATGAAATCCTAAATGAACCCTAATGAATCCCAAGTCCTGTGTCGTCACATCAGGGTGAGGTTTGACACTGAAATGTTTGAAGCTTTGTGTGTATGTTGCTTCAAATACCACTGGGTCAAGACAGCCTGCCCCAAAAGCATTCCCACGCTCCAACTGAGCCTTCCCCAAAATACAACAGGAAGTAGGGGGTTAGACCATGAGGAGAGGGGTCAGGCAAAGGGGGGAGTGGAAAGCTGGCTAAATGAGTGAGTCAGAAAAAGAATGATTTGAAAGGACATAGCATTCTAGTGCCATATATGTCTGTATTACTGTATGAGTATCTCAGTCCATGTGGGAACTGCCTTTTCTCACCACTAGTGTATTTTTAGCATTCCTCTGGCTCCAGCTGATTTGTATCCAGAGTTCCATAAATACCAATAACAATAACACCCAAATGAAACTTTAGCCTTGGACCTCGGAGACATTTTATATCTTTATCAGTACAAACTGGCCAATAAAAACAACAACAATCTGTTCTTGTAAAAGAGAAAACTGGGCAAAGAAACATACCTGGCAGCTGGCAGGCCTCAGGGTACTGCACTGTGTCCTTAAAACAGCATGTGATGTATTAAATTAGTTGTAAACCAGTTTAAAGGAACAGTCCAATTTTGGGGAAATATTATTATTTGCCATCTCACACAGAGTATTGCCTCAGTTTCATCCTGTGTGGGCAAAATGCTAATGCTAATGTCAGCATGCAAACATGCTCAGAATGACAATGCTAACATGACAATTTTTAGCAGGTATGTTGCATGTTCACTATCATTGTTTAGTGTGTTAGCATGCTACCATTTGCTAGATGGCATTGCCCTGGCCTCCAGGGACACCGTAAGGAATCTTGGAGTTATCTTTGATCAGGATATGTCCTTTAACTCCCACATAAAACAAACTTCAAGAACTGCCTTTTTTCATTTACGTAACATTGCAAAAATCAGGCACATCCTGTCTCAAACAGATGCAGAAAAACTAGTCCATGCATTTGTTACGTCTAGGCTGGACTATTGCAACTCTCTACTATCAGGCTGCCCCAATAAGTCCCTTAAGACTCTCCAGCTGATCCAGAATGCTGCGGCACGTTTACTGACAAGAACCAGGAAAAGAGATCATATCTCTCCAATATTAGCTTCTCTACACTGGCTCCCTGTAAAATCCAGAATAGAATTTAAAATCCTTCTCCTCACCTTCAAAGCCCTAAATGGTCAGGCACCATCATATCTTAAAGAGCTCATAGTACCCTATTACCCCACTAGAGCACTGCGCTCCCAGAATGCAGGGTTCCTTGTGGTTCCTAGAGTCTCTAAAAGTAGAATGGGAGCCAGAGCCTTCAGCTATCAAGCTCCTCTCCTGTGGAACCAGCTCCCAGTTTGTGTACGGGAGGCGGACAACCTCCTCACATTTAAGAGTAGGCTTAAGACTTTCCTCTTTGATAAAGCTTATAGTAGGGCTGACTCAGGTGAGCCCTGAGCCACCCCTTAGTTATGCTGCTATAGGCCTAGACTGCTGGGAGACTTCCCATGATGCACTGAGCTCCTCTCTCCTTCTCCTCCTCTCCATCTGTACGCCCTCATATCCCATCAATGCTTGTTACTAACTCAACTTCTTCCCGTAGTTGTGTGCTTTCTCTCGTCTCTCTCTCTCTCCTTCTGTTGCTTTCTGCAGGTGTTTCTGCCTCCGGAGCTGTAGAGTCTGGATCTATGGTTGCGGCCACCTGCTGGCCCCGTGCTCCTCCTCTGCACCCGCTGCTGCAGTTGCTGTTGCTATTATTATTAGTATTGCTGCTGTAATGTTGCTCTTAGTATTGTTTCTGTTGGTGTTGACAGCCATGCCATTGCAGCGGCCATTGCGTTACATCTCTGTGTGAAACTGTATTGTGCTGCTGTATGTTCTCT
>VMKM01003945.1:0-20000 GCA_008360985.2 Macquaria ambigua | reverse complement strand
TGAAACTAGCTAGCTCAATGCTAGCTAGTTAGCTCAGGCTTAGGTTAGCTAGGTGCCTTTCAGTTAACTTGCCGTCTTCAGACAGCCGGGAAGCTTCAGTTTGAGATGTTTTACAGTGTGTTTAGTGTTTGTCTTTAACCTTGTGGACACTTTGTGCTTCATCACCTGATCACTGGAAAATCTACAGCTGTGTGGCGACAGGAACGTCTTTCTGTCACTCTGATTTAAATGACCCTGCCATCAGTTTGATTGATCAGTCCTGATCCTGTTTACTGTGGGCCGGGGTTTATCTCACTGTTTGATCAGTTATTCAGAGAGTCATTCAGGCGTCTGGCTGTTACCTTAAAGCATGTTGAGGAATACTAAGAGCTGTTTACTGTGTGTTGTTTATTATGGCACCTGCCCTGAATCTGACCGAAGCGTCTCTCTGTCAGTTCGTACGAAGTGTCGCCCGAGACACAGACAGGTTCAAAGTCCGGGGGCCGGCTGCACAAAACACCTTAAGTTTTCTCCTTAAGTATGACACTTAAGGCTTAATTTCTCCTTAGCTGAGGGACAGAATCCCTGAAAAGGTTCCTTAGTTAAGGTAAAACGTTAAGAGATTTTACTGCACTGAAAGAGAATTTACAGTTTCCATGGAGACTGATACCTGTTATCGCCTCACACTATAGATAGTAAAAAATATGGAAAGAAGACAAGAAAACCAAATTGATCAGAGGAGGAAAAGATGATACTTCTACTAAAAAAAAAAAAAATACTAAAAAGTAAATTTGATCAGAAAACAACGGCTGTGGGAGGAAATTACAACGAAAATGAACAGCGGACATGAAACACGTCGCCTGTTACTGACTGGAAAGAGCAGAGTGATCCAACTGTAGACTGCCGGTCAAATCAATAGTGTCAAATCGTTAAACGTATCCATCAGGTTCTCCCGGTTGCAGAACTCTCTTCTCGGGACGCGTTCACTTTCTTCATTTATCATCATAAACTCGGCCATGTTGCCGTTCAGACTGAGTCAGAGGTACCTGAGGTTTCTTTCCTTACTTTGGTTGCTAAGACAACAGTTTAACTAATTTAAGGGATTCCTTCAGTATAAGACCAAGATACAGAGAAAACCTTAAATACTTGTGTAAATATTTTAAGGAAACCTTAACTTGGACTTTAAGGGAAATGTTAACGTAAGGTGTTTTGTGCAGCCGGCCCCAGGAATGACTACACAGTCTGAAACTACATTTTCATTATATGTAATTCAGTAAGTATGAGGTGGTCATTGTAGTTTAAGTTAAAATGACTGGACAGACATGTGGACAGTAATGAGTCAGTCTGATAACGAGCCGCAGCAGTGCTGAGCTTATTGTAGGACTCACACTGTGTCTCAAATCGCGTACTTCTGTACTTACACAGTTATGGTAAAATGCAGTGTACTGTGAGTACCTGGATGATGAACTCATAAAGGCCAGAAAGTTGAAAGTGTGGAACGCTGCACACTTCTCACCCTCAACGGTCGCCATCTTGGCTACGTAGCGGAAGGGGAGGGACCACCAACGTATGAAAATGGCGGCCGTGGTTGCGATTGTTACGGCTAAAAGTAAAAGCACGTTCATTTTTTATTCATTTTTAATATAATTGAATTGAAGTCAAGTGAGCAAACGTGCTGGCAGATATATTGGCGTGCGACAGTCGCAGTAAATGTTGGCGATAATGCTCCGCCCGGCTGCAGTCCATCATTAAAAAGAAGAAGAAGAAGAAGAAGACGCGGTCAAAGGTTGCGATCGTCATTTCCAGTAAGCGCACAACAGCAGTATTCGATTTGAGACGACGCCAGCCTGTCAACATTAACAAACTACACAAGTCAGTACATAGAGTACACAGTGTACTGCATGTAAGTGTACTAACGGAAGTACGCGATTTGAGACACAGCACCAGTTTAGTTTGACTGAGTTCATGAGAGTAGAAAAGTTTAGAGGACGAATGAGAGAGCACGCTGATGTTTCGTGGGAACTTTCATCCAGAGATTCTCATAAACGCTCGCTGAGTATTTTTAGCTTTAATGGACCCTGATGGGAAAATCCTCATAACATCACGTGATCACCTGCAGCCGGTTCAGCCGAGACGACCTGTCTGGTTTGGTTTTATCAGGGAGGAAAAACCAAAGAGATGTTTTACTTTTTCACTGTTCAGGGATTTTGCTTCTTATATTAAAGGTTTTGAAACAGTGATGTCCTTAAAAGGTATTTAAATAACACTGACTGTCCAAGCTGTATTAATGATCTTTATGAGTCAGTTCTGTTCAATTAGAGACATTTTTCAGATCATCAGTAACTTAAAACTCCAAAACCTTTATTTTATTAACGTATCCTGAACGTATGAAGGAGAGATCTGAAGCTGTCTGTCTGTCTGTATGTCCACATTCCTAGAGTGTCTGTCTTTCCCATTATCTGCTTTTCACATTAAAAGTCTTTTTCTGTCTCTCCTGGTCTGTTTTGTCCCCATTTGCTTCTATTTATAGAAAAAAATTAATAAATCAGGTCAATTTATCATTGAAGACCTTTTTTTAATCTTTTGTGCTCTGAGTCCAGTCTGTTTTATGACAGAGGACTGAACAAGAAGTACAGATTTTATTTTGTGAGTCTATCTGGCAGGGACATAAAGTTTTCTTTTTATTAATGTTACGCAATCCTGTTTCTTTTTGCTGAATATTTTCTTCTCTCGTGAAATGTTGATTTTTCAGAGTGGGGTCAGGTCTTCAGCCCGGGCCGGAAAATACACCTTCTGTTCTGCTGGCGTATAAAACCTGAAGCAGCACACAGTCACAGTCCAGTTCACTGAGACAGCAGACGTTTCATTATTATATTTCACACACGACGCTGCGACATGAGAGACTGTATCAGGTGAAGCTCCCTCCCACTTTTTAATAGTTACACTTTAAAGATTAAAGTCATGTTGAAATATTGACTCTTTACATTCCACGCAGTCTGCGTCACGTTACGTTCAAAGACTGCTGGTGCACGGTTACAGTCACAGGAAGTGATCTGCAGTTTCCCTTCACACCCGTCCACCACCTCCACCTCCACACCTGCCTCTCTGCAGTAACAGCACGCCACTTCCTGCCTTCCTCGACAACAATTCCCGTGAAAAGATGAATGAAGTGACTTTTCCTGAACACTTTTCCTCGACCTCGATGGAAAACGTCATGAGATCAAGGAAAGCTGTGAAGGAGAATTCACTTCAGACGGAATCCCACTGCACTCACACTCAGCTATGTAGTTATGCCACGGCGGGTGTTACTGACGTGGGTCAAGTGTGCTCCTCCTCCCTCCCAGTGACGGAGGTGATGATGATGATGATGGAGAGATTTTTCTGCAGGGATTCGTCAGGATGCAAATCTCTGCAGCCTCCTGCGTCCTCTCTGAGTTTGTATCAGGCAGGAAGATCTTCCTGCGTGACGTTTGAAGGCAAATGAGGTGCAGTGGAGGACTTCAGTCTGTCCATTGTCTTCCACCTTTATCACAGAGTTCATCAGGAGCCATCAGACCACCACCCTGCAGGAGACACCCACAGCTTAATATCACCGCTGTTACTCCAACAGATGATTTCACACACACACACACACACACTATAACACTCTTGACACCCCAAAAGAAACCCAGATTTCTTCAGGTTATTTGTCTAACTTCATTTTATTTTGACAAAGTTAAATGTGTCTCTGTCTGACTGGTTTTATTTTGAAAATCTGGCCCTATACATATACTGTATGTCCGGCTATATTTATTTTGACACCCTGACCGGAAGTGCGTTGTTTGATTTCCTCCAGCTTGACGCGGCTTCTCCTCCAAACCAAACGCGCTCTCTTCTCTCGGTGGACGCGTCTTCACACCGCCGCCGCCGGGGAGTCCGGATTAGTAAAGCGAACCCACCGGGCAGGACAGCCGCCCTCTCTCTCTCTCTCTCTCTCTGTCTTTCTGCCTCGTCCTCCCTCTCTCCATCTCTCTCCAAGCGTTTGGAGACTTTTGGATTTGGTTGATTTAGAGTCTCAAAACTTTTTGAAGCGCCAGAAAAAAACACTTGAGACCAAGAAAAGTTCCCTGAGACTCTGTGGAGAGGGACCATGATCCTGCAGGGGGACCAGCTGCCGCTCCACTGAACACATGTGAGTACTGAACATGAATACTTCACCAGAAACATGATGGAGTTATTTTCTCCATTAGAACCAACACACAGCAGATCTTTTGTTGTTCCTTGGATGTGATGAAGAACACTGATGGGAACATTCAGTCTGTGCAGGTTTATTTCTGTATCCTGCTTCTAAACTCTGCTGTCTGCTCCTCAGACATCGCGCACATCCAGCTCGTCGTTTGTCCTCCAGGTTGATCCCGCGCTGTTTAACAGGAATTCATTTAAAGCTGAACTGGACTCTGGTTTTGTACTTTAATGCAGAAGTTCTGTAGTTTTCTCTCCTCTCAGAACATTTTCATCAGACAGTCAGAGTTGAGACTTTGTGATTGACGTGTCGTTGATGAGGGAAATAGAAACAGAAAAGTCTTTTTCTTCTAACCTGAGAGCTGAACTCTCCGCTGGAAAAAGAAAGAAGCAGTTTCCATGATGCTGCTGGCTGCCTGCAGCTGCATGTGTTGACAGTCTGTCTGAGCAGAGTTACATGGAGAGACACGAAGTAACAGTGACACGAGTCCCAGCAGTCTCTTTACTGTCAGATCACAAAGCTGCAGGAACATTGTGAAGCTGCTTTGGTACTTTAGTTAGTAAAAGAATGATTATTATTGGAAAGTCAGCAGGAGTTCAGAAACACTGAAGCTCTTAAATCCCCAAAAACTAAAGTCTGGATCAGTGAACTCTCTGTTACATCTTTGTTTTCCTGCACGGTGTCTAAATGCTGTTTTCAAAGTTTTCTTCACACTGCCAGGAATCAAAATCTGATATTATTTCTTTCTTTCTTTATTAATTCATGAACTTTATTTTATTGTTAAACAGGCTACAGATGAACGTTTAAAAAGCCAAAGATGTGACGTCTGCAAACAGCAGCAGAACTGATCAAACAAACTGTACGAGTATATTTGCATGTGTGTGTGTGTGTGTGTGTGTGTGTGCGTGTATTGATGTATGTGTGTGTGTGTGTTGAGTTCAGCTGTTCAGACGTTACAACATAGCAGCCTTTTCTTGAAACAGACACTTTAATCTTTTACTTGTTTCTGTTGGCTGAAGAGAGTTCAATAAAATATATAAAACTAACAAAATTAACATTTTATAAAGTTAATCGATCAAATGATCGGCCGACTAATCGATAATAAAAACAATCATTATAATAATGGTTCCTGTAGAGAATAAAGAGTCAGTACAGTCATCAGTGATGGAAGATGTATTCAGATCATTTACTTCAATAAAAGCAGTAATACCACTGTGTACAAATACTCTGTTAGAAGTAGAAGTCCTGCATTTTAAATTGTGTTCAAGAGTGTGAAGTTTATCAGCTAAATGTTCTGTAAGTATCAAAAGTAAAAAGTCAAAAGTGCTTCATATCAATAAAGGAGCATTATAAGAACCATACAGAACATAAAACAACAAACACCTACATGTCCACTACATTGCCAGTTTATTAGGGACAGCTAGCAACAATAACTGACAAATATAGGTCAAGTCTGAGGACCAGACGCTGCGTACAGAAATCTAAAATTAGAAAATATTTCTATTTTAGGAAAAGTCATCACATTTTGGGCTAAAAGAATGTCGTTTAGGGTGTTTTTAATGCCCTTAGATGTGAAAACGGGTCAACTTTGGACCCAAAAACAAAGGTTAGAGATACGATACGAGACTGACGATGAACATCAGCACGAAATCATTTTAGAAACATTCAGAGAGATAAAAGAAGATAAACGTAGGAATGTTATTGTGTTGAAACCCTCATGTTAAAATGATAGAATAAGAGTTAAACGCTGCAGTGAAGTGATTCTGCTTTATCAAAGGAAGTGTTGTTGAAGGTGGACTCTGTCTCTGCCAGCTGTTACACAACCTGTGAAGGCGATACGCCCAGAAAACGGGTCCTGGTCCCAGAAGGTTGAAGGTCTGAACAAGATGTCTTTAAAAGGAGCCGCGAGGTGACGTCAAATAACATCCTGTTGACAGGAAGGGGGGGTGGGGGGGGTTACCTGTTCCCCAGGTGTATGGACACCACACCAACATCCCTGATACCTGAAGGTGGTTTACAGGTTAAAATGAAATAAATGTGACAGATAATCAAACCGGAAAGGGAATGAAACAGAAGTGGAGTTGAAGGTCTGGGAGTCGGGTGGTGCAGAGAGGAATGTGGTTTAATTAAAGTGAAGGGGAAGGTTTGATCTCTCCACCTGCAGCTTGAGTTTGATCCTGATGACATTACTCTGAGGAGAAGACGGAGGTATTCCCCTTCATTCACCTGCCGGGGGAACCACCGCGAACATTAAACTGCGTGAGGTGAGACTGAGTTTCTGGCTGAAGCACAGAAGAGCGCCCCGCCTTAACTAACCTGTTCATGCAATCCTGTGTCCTTAAAGTGACATTTAAACACCACTCCATGCTTTACTAAATGTTTTGTAGGAAACACGAGGGCTGCTTGGATTACCTTCACTGGTTGTGTTTGTAGGAAGGAGGCTGGGCGGCTGTTACACCTCCTGCATGTTTAGGCTACAAATACTCTGGTTAAGGTTCGGAAAAGATGGCGGTTTGGTTAAATATTGAAAAGGTAAACACGTCCTGTCTTCTGCTTTGAGTCAGGGTTGACCTTCTCAGTATTTCCCCAAGATAATAATAGTTGTCTAACTGTAACCAGGTGTGCTTTACTTTACATTTAGTTGATCCAAAGCGACTTACACGAAGTGAACATTCAACCATGTGGATACAACGCAGGAATCATGCAACTTCATCAAATATCAGCTGCTACGAGACGATAGTGTTGGAAAATAAATGAAAAATGTTATATTTGCCGTTTGACAAAAAAAAAACTTAACTCAAGATCCGTTTATTAACTTTTTCCAGAGCTGTCTGCAACATCTCACGGCCTTCATCAGCAGATGGACTTTAATAAAGCTCTGATAAAGACTGAGATGCAGGTCAATGCTCCAAAGGAAGGAAGTCGATCTGATGTTTAAGACTGTTTCCAAAAATGCAGAATCTTAAAAGTCTAATTTAGTTCTTTTTAGTGAAGTTAAAGTTTTCTCGGAAGAACTTGTACTTGTTGTGTGAGAGGTGTCTTTGGGCTGCAACTAACAGTTCTTTTCATTGAGTAATCTGCTTTATTTCTGATTAATCTGTTAAAAGATGTGAAAAATGTCCGTGAACCGTCCTAAACCCAAATATATTCAGTTTTCTGTCCGTCGATAACGGCCCGCTCAGATCAGTAAAGGGATATTAATTCATCAGTGGATTTCCTCATGGGGGCGACGTAAATCTGCACAAATTTCTTGTGTGATTTTCAACTTTGATTTGCGCCACTGACCAATCGCAACCTTTGAGGGAGCAGAGCGCCAAAGAGCCTAAAACAGAAGAGGCTTATTAGCTTATTAGCTACAAACACGACTCCAGTGGGATGATCGTGTTGCAAAAGGCAGCTGTTTGCTAACATGTTAGCCAAAACAACTTAACAAGGTGATGATATGTCAGGTTTGTGTGTCTGGCAGCTTGTTGTGGAGTTCTTCTGCCCCCTAGTGGCCAATAATCATTAAATGCAGCTTTAAAGTCATCTCTCCTGCAAACTAGGCGTCTGTATTTTTTGTTCCAGCACAGAATGAGATCGGAGACAACAGACAGTTACCCAAACATAAGTTTGTTAGTCTGTACAAATGTTTGGGGGGGTATTCATGTATTTCACCAGATTTACAGCTACATGTTTGACAGGAACTTGGCTGCAGTTTTGAAACCAGAGGGCTCTGCCAATGCTGGAAGATTCCTAAAATTGCGACCCTTCAGAGACGGGCTCTGCGAGAAACTTAAGAGCTTCGCCCTCCACCCCCACGTTTGATTAGAATAAAAAACAGCACTTGAAATCGAGGCTGTTTAGCAGACTAATTACACATACCAGATGTGGAGATTTCACCACCACACCAACGCAGCGTAATAAATATGGATGAAAACTTCAAATCATGAAACTCAGATCGTAATCTAAATCAAATAAAGTGCTTCAGTGAGACCCCAGAATTCATCCCAGTAACTTTTGAGATATCTTTCTAAGAATCACAGAGATCAGTGCGAAAACATGTTGTCAGAAATAAACCTATTATGGAAAGAAACAGATGAGAAAGTGTGACGGATGAAGATCCGAAGGTGAAAGTAATCGTTAGTTGCAGCAGACGTAAAGGTGAATTTGGGAGTGTTTTTGGTGTGACACCCTCAGTGGACTGTGTGATCCAGGACTTCTGGCCCACAAAATGTCTGACTCGAGGCGGAGGGTTTGCCCGCTGCCGTCCAGCCCTGCAGACACATGAATCGCTCTCTTTATGCGGTCGTGTCCGTGGCCTTGTTCGCTGACCTCGCTCCACTTGTCATTCACTCCCATTTCCATACTGGAGACGGAGGCGGGAGGAGGGGAGACGAGGAAACAAGACGCATGACTTGACAAAGAGGCGAGTTTTCTTTTAATGTCAGGAGCTGCATGAATTTGACGCGACAAAGCTGGACGATCTGTTCTCTCTGCTTTAAATATTTATGATGCACACAAAAGAAAAATGTAATTAAAAGTTCAGCAAGTCTCAAACTCCCCTTCTCAGTCTTCATCTGTTTTTTACTTTCTCCACCATGTACTATTTTAATTTCAGTCCAACATGTGTTCAATAATTCATCATCATCAGTGAATGTGCAGCTGCCACTTCACCTTATTCAAACACACCGCTGAGATCCTCGCTGCTCCGGAGATGACTTTCTGTCTGTCTGAGGTTTAAGATCAACTGGACAAACACTGAGAAAACTTTGACTCTGTTTTTCACTTTGGTGGAATGATTAAAGTGTTGAGGCCATTTTCTTTACCTGATACTTTGAGTCGGGCTGCAACCTCACAGCTTTCTATTGTTGATTAATGTATCAATTATTTTGTTTGGAAAAGGTCAACATTTTGGGAAATGCGCATATTTTCTTTTTGACAGTAAGATGTTCGGATGGAGCTGGAGTCAGGATGTAGTTAGCCTATAGCTTAGCATAAAGACTGGAAGCAGGGGGGTAATGCCTAGCCTGGCTCTGTCCAGCAACAGCTACCAGCAGCCGTGTGCAGAGACTTCCTGAAGTCTCCAGCCAGTCACTGCACCCGACTGTTGGTTAACTGTTGGTTGAATTTAAAGCTGCATTTAATGATTATTGACCACTAGGGGGCAGAAGAACTCCACAACAAGCTGCCAGACACACAAACCTGACATATCATCACCTTGTAAAGTTGTTTTGGCTAACATGTTAGCAAACAGCTGCCTTTTGCAACATGATCATCCCACTGGAGTCATGTTTGTAGCTAATAAGCTAATAAGCCTCTTATTAGCCAGACCTCTCTCCAGACTTTGTTTTAGTGCTGGCACAGACCTGGCTGAATCCATTATCTTTCTGGTATAAGGGGAAAAAATGCTCTGGTGTGTTTGTCCATCCTAAGCCCAGGATGCAAGTGCCCTTGCAGGCTTATACCCACAACCTACTTCCTGTGAGCCAGACAAGAAACAGTTCCAGGATGTAACGTTTGGCGTGTTTTTACATTTCTTTCTGTGTACAGATTAAAACAGCAAGATACAGCGTTAGGGATCTTCAGAGGGGGACTTCTGAACTTTGGACACAGCCATTAGTCATTAGCCATTGATGTGTGTAGCAACATATCTGATAGCTGTTGAGATATTTTACCGAACGGCCGACATTGTTAACTCTAGCGCCACACTGCTAGCATGGCTAGAAGAAATGCTAATGTGCCAAATTTCAGTTTATAATGATAAAAGTCAAGTTCACATTAGTGAAGCTGTAAGCAGCAAATATTTACTTAAACTACGACTTTTTTGTCAAACAAATAGATTAATAGACTCATCATTTCAGCACTGCAGTGGTTAATAGATAGCGAGTAAACTTTAACCTGTCAACGATCACCACAATGTCAACAACCACCAACTGAAGCGAAAGTCAATGACATTTTTAATACGTTAACTAATTGCTTTCCCAGCTTTAAAGCCCGGTTTTTGTGTAATTTACAGCGTGGGACGACTCGATGCTGTAACTGTGATTCTACAGGAGGAGCTGAGTTTATGTTCACGCTCTGCCGACTGTGATTGCCGTTTTTATGGCTTTGACATCACTCAGCTGTCAGTTCTCTAAGTTTTACATTCTGTCGACAGCAGTGACAGTTAAATATGTTCACGTCAACGCAGCCAAAGTCGCGACCGGCCAACTAAAATATCGAATCCAACATTTAGATTCGGTTCACTGTGGGTCTAAAAGTTGGTGGTTTGGGTGGAAATCACAGGAGATTGTACACTGATGATGTCATCTTCCTGCTTTATTTTCATGTTGTCTGGATAATGTGACCTCTGACCCTTGGCCTTCTAACTTCCAATGTTTTGTAATGTGGTTAAAATGTGCTAAAATGTCATTATGGAGCTGCCACTGGCCTTAAGTAATGCATGTGCCTGTTTTTCCACACTACCATGGCTAATATGACGGATTGCCAAGGCATATTAGGATAATAACTTTAGTTACAGCACTTGTTAGAACAATTAAATTCCGTCACAGAGCTAAATTAAGACGAGAATATGTAGATTTAGGAGACAATAAAACAAAGATACGTACATCCAATAACATTATCAGAACAATTTTGAAATCAATTCTGAAATGAACTTCTGGTGAGTGAAGGGAGGCAAAAATGGAGGTGATGTGATCATTCTGTCTTGAATAAGTTAAGGACATTGCTGCCACGTTTTTGACCAACTGCAGGTGGGAAAGGATGCTGAGGAAAGACCTCATTTGGATTGTTTAAATGGAGAAAAGCAGAACTGTACAAGCTCCTTGACCTGAGCATCAAAACGTTTGAGGTCAGAGTCGAATATCGCTCTCAGATTTCTCCAGACGGGTTTAACGTTGATTAACAGACTGCTGAGATTATTACAGATCAGCTGGTTGGAATTGGAGTCGGACCGAATAAAATGATCTCTGATTTATTGTTGTTTAGCTGCAGCAGGTTGTTGGATATCCAGCACTTCACCTCATCAGGAGAGAGTGAACGAGAGTGACCAAGCTGCTCTGTGGCTCAGGACCGGCTCGTCCTTTAATCCCAGGTTCAGCGCCTGCCCTTTCCTGTCCTGCGTTGTTTCCCTCAGAATATACAGATATCTCAGCGTTTACAGGAGGATGGAGGGCCATGACGTGAAGTGCTGGGCTGAAGGAGGAGAGGGAGACGTGTCATGTTCTGTGTCGGTTTGAATTTCAACAGATTTCTATCTCTTTTCTTATAAACTCACTGCAGCTTCACCGGGCCAGTCAGGCCTTACCTGTAGCCTGGTTTCCATTGTAGTGCCACATAAGGCCAGCACTTACTAAGTAGCCTGGTTTGGCCTGGACTTAACTGGCCCAACAGGGTCACTGAGGTCTGACTGATTTGCACTGCAGAGATTTTCAGGGTGTTTGCAGCTTTCGGGCAGTGTAAGCAGTGAGGAGCTCACTAAAGGATCTGCTTGTGATTGAGTGCTTGTATTTATATTTCTTGCATTATGATCACTGGAGTGTTGAAGTTCATGAAGTGTGTTCTGGAGCTTGTGAAACAGTTTCTCTGGTCGTTTCCTGCAGGACGTCTTGACATTGACTACAGTTATGTGAAGAGTAAACACGGTGTTGGTAATGTGATCAGTGGCGGCTCAGTGTTGACGGTCTGTCCAGAATCAGGGTTTGATTTCACTCGTCTGTATTTAGTAAATAAACACCAGCTTGCTTCGTCATTGAGAAATGTGCTAAACATGCTCTGGCTGTCAGATGGATGTCAGAGATCTCCTGTTCAGCAGAAACTCTGCACAGACACAAAACTGAGAGTCTCACCAGTCCGCTCTGTGTGGCTCACCACCAACATGAGATCAACTCCTGAAAACCAGACGTGAACTGACGTTCACCGCTTGTTTATTAACAGTTTCACCAAGTGGGGAGCTAACGTTAGCATCAGGGTGGATGCTAGCTAAAGATAACCAGGAGGGAACAAGGTCACTTTGTACAAGAAACTGCCTGCTACACGGCCCCACCCAGCATCTATTTATTAACATTTATTACATTCAACCTCTGTGTATTTGTTAATGTGTCATTTTAATTTTAAATCTTATGCTGCTATTATTGCTGTTTTCTGGTGCTGTTTTTATTTATTTGTTTTATTACATCGGGAGAAGCCATGCAAAATGTCATTGTACCTGAGTATAATGACAATAAAGACCATTCATTCATTATAAGAAAGAAAAAAGTGACAATATCTACTACTATTCCACTACTAGTTTGTCATGTGCTGTTACTCTGTGCTGTTTATTAGTTCATTTATTGTGGAACTGCTGTACATGAGGACAAACAACATATATCTTGATCGTGATCTATATAGTGTGTATAGCATTGTCTGGAAGTCCAGTGAGAATTATTACACACTATAGTAGACTCAAATTATCCCAAATTACAATATAAAAAGTATAATTGATGGTCACTAACTCAGGAGCTAATTACATTATTGAATTATTTAAAAAAGGTACTTTTAGAAATGTAGACAGCTGAGGAATAAAAAGAAAAACCTCAGTTGTGCCACAGGTTTTTTTGTTTTTACAGTCCTCTACACATAATTCCCTATGCAGTGATTAAGTTAAAAATATCAGACACAGTGTGAAAAGTTTATTAATTATAATAGAGTAAAATGCAAAACATCAGAGCAAAAATTCAACATGTTAAAAAGAATCCTGCAGTGACAACAGATGTGCTGACAGAGTCTTCATCACTGTCAAATTCAAAATATAAAGCTCCTAAAAGTTGTCAGTGAGGAAGTAAAGTTGTGGCCCACGGGGTCAGCAGCAGGTGGGCTTGGCTTCTTATTGGCTGGTGTCATCCGTGACATCTCCAGCCAAGGAACCAATCACCACCTCAGTCAATCAGACACACCTGACCCCCATCAGTCAGAGCAGAGAACAAACAGCAGCTCAGGATCTGACACACAGCAGAAGCTTTAATCTGAAGGTGAGCAGCGTCTGAATATCTGCTCTGTCTTTCTGTCACTTCAACTGAAGTCAAAAACCTCCAGGTCTCATGTTACTGTTGTTCCACCTGCAGTGTTTTCTTGATGCACCTTGTGTTTGAAACCAGAGATTTAGATTTTACACCACTGCCTCACTGCAAACATGTTCAGGGTGTCTTTATTACCTTCTTTTGTCGCTGAGTGCAGGCAGGTTTTGTAGCATGAAGCCAAATATGAGAGACACCTTCTACTGGTGCTAATGAGGTCTGGTTTTCACTAGTAGCCCTTTTCCACTGCTGGATCTTAACAACCAGTATCCTGGGATGGGGGACTTCTCATAACGTGAACCTTTAAAAGGCTGGGAGGCTTTGGTACCAGGTTCCTCTTTCTGTTTCCACTTTATTTTACAAACCTGGATTCTTTGTCTTCTTATGAGACAGAACGATGGACGAGGTGCTAAATCCAGGTCCCTGCAGGGTCCGGCACAAGCTGGTCAGTGAGCCAAAACAGCATCCAGGACTTTGAACGACTTTGTGATTTTTGATTTTGCTCTGTTGTGCACCTTTTGCTATATGAAAGTACAGGTCGTCCTTCTCCGTACAAATGCAGCAGTAAAGTGGAGGTAACGGTTGTGGTTGTTGTGATCTGGATTGCAGAGGAAACAGCGTGACGTGGTTATAGAGGAGGAGGTCGGGGACGATGTTCGTTTCCTTCTTGTAAGCAGGAGCACGATCGTTCCCTAACCTCGATGAAGAAGTTATCTGACAGCAAACCGTGCTGTTTCTCAAACTAACCAAAATCAGACATAATCAAAGTGGCAGCAGATCAGAAACCAGTTTTATTTCTGCAGCAGTTTTGAAGCATTTTGACGTGACGTCGTCCTGCTGATCAGATTAGAAAACACGTTTATGAGTCATTCAGGGTCAGTTACAAACGATGTGTTACTTTCTTTACAACACTTTCTGCCCCTCTACATAAAGAGCACAGTGCTCCTCTCTATTCACTGTAAATCATGAGGTTCAGAATCATCTGATCTGGATCCTGTAGATCCTGAGCAGAGCCAAAACTTACCTCCAGGAACTCCTGTGACCGTGGATCCATGTTGTTAAATGTTACAGGGTCAGGGTTTATGCTTAATGCTGCATTCACATGGAATCAGGCAGAGCGGATGTCATGTTAGTGGACGAGAGCAGGACGGTAAAATTAGGTGAGGCCTGCAGAGAATACCGGCACCGGTAACGGTAGACGGTATTGCCGTCCAAAGTTAACATATTTAAACTTTTTGCTGTCAACAGGATGTTACGTAGCTCCACACGAGGAGAAAACAATGAGAAGATAAAAACGTGTCTTTTTCAGTTCTGCTTTCACTGTCCATGTTGGAGATGAATGATGAGCCACGTTTTGGAGGGAATTTAAGATTAATTTCAAGTTTGCAATAGAATATTAAGAGAAAGCTGCATTTTATAGCTACATGCATCACTAGAATACTTAACATAAGATAATCGACACAAAATAATGTTCTTTAATATAATTTATTCCATTCTTTTTAAACAATAGGACATCACCATAGCAACATACCGCCATGTGTGTTTCGTTTTGCCGTCCTGCCGCTCTGTCGGACTGTTTGCTTGTTTTTCCCGTGTTGTCCAGAAGGAGTTGTCCGTCTGTCTGAGTCCATGTGAACGCAGCATTATCCTGATGTGGGCCACATTATCTCCTCGTCTTTCATCATCTTTTTCCTGCCAGATAAGACGACCTGTCAGATAATCTGCAGTCTCACATCAACACGCTGCTCTTTGTCGTTCCCTGAGCTGCCAAATACTTTGTTTTTGGGGCGTCAGCCTTTAAATGCCTTTAAAATGAGGCGGTTTTCAGGTCTTGTCAGTCCCAGGACACAAACATCAGCAGCTGTGTGGAGATAAAACAAGTTTGTTATTCTGCACCAAACAAATCAGAGTCAAACTGAGTTTATCTGCCAAATACAATAAACGTGTTCGGGGAGTTTTCCTGCTCATGTTGGTGAAGTCAGACCAGGACTGGTTTTCTGGGAAGCTGATATTTCAAGCTAATTTTAATCGTCTTTATATTTTTTTTACATCTTTTAGGTTCAAAGATTCCACATTTTTCCACCAGTTTGTTTTTTTTTTTTTTAGGGTAGAAAAGCTCAAAGTCATCACTGCAACATTCAAATACTTTAAATATAACTCTCTACACAACAGACAGAGAAACAGACACATTCTCGTCCTCGCTCGATGTTTCTGCTCCTCCTCCTCGCCGTTTCCCCCGCAGGCTTCGTCTTTCTTGCGTTGGACTTCTGAGCTTCGGATCATTTGGTGCTGAACCGTCACGAACTGAAGACGACGGCTTCCTCCAGCTTTTCGTTTTAATCTGTGGTGAGCAGACGAGAGCGTCTCGACCCGCCGCCGTCAACACAATACAAGACGAACTCAGGTGTCAGACGGCCGACAGCCAGCGTGTGTGTGTGTGTGTGTGTTGAGTAAATGTTTGTACTTCAGGGCTGCAACCGCAATTATTTTCATTACTGATTAATATGCTGATCATTTTTACGAATAACTGATCAGTCGTTTAGTTTGTAAAATGCCAGGTGACGTCTTCATTTAGCTTTTATTAATATTAAATGTGTGATGATATAAAACAGACGAAGCAGCAAACTCACATTTGAGAAGCTGCAGCTGCAAATGTTTGGCAGTTTAGCTCAATGACATGATGATTAATTGATTATCAACATGGCTGTCAATTGACTAATCAAACAGTCGGCTGATGTTGAGATATTTTGATTATTTCATGAATCATTTTTCACCAAATGTTTAGTTTTTTTTAACTTTTTCATCTGATTTGTGTTCATATGGTCGTCAGAAAACTCTGTTGAGAAGAAGTCGGCTCATCACCTGATGCAGCAATTTGATTGGCTCTCTGGGGGGGCGTTATTCTCTGAGCTGAAGGTGTAAACACACACACACACACACACACACACACACACACGGTTCCAGCATCAGGAAACTGCAGTAAAACAAACGTGTCTAAAAGATGCTGCCTGTATTTTCTATCAGTATTAAAATGTATTAAAACCACACACACACACTCACACACACTGATAAACATGATTCATACACACACAACTTTCTTCATCCACCTGACTGCAGCAGTTCATGAGAAAATGTTTTTTAAAATGCCCCGTTAGCATGCTGACGTTAGCATTTAGCTCAAAGCACCGCTGTGCCTCAGAGCTGCTAGCATGGCTGCAGACTCCTGTGTTTTTAAAACTATTTTTTCAATATGTGTTGTACTTTTTTATTCTCTTTGTATTCTGTAGTTTGGTTTTTGTGTCGGCCCCCACTTTGGACACTTTGGGGAGCTTTGGGGGTTGGTGTGTGTGTGTGTGTGTGTGTGTGTGTGTGTGTGTGTTTGTGTTGACTAGAATGTGAAAAGTTCCTACAAAAATAAAGTTACAGACATGAAACAGCCGAGACGTTGGTTGACGTGTCCGTCTGTGTCCAGGAGACGCATTTCAGCGTAAACAAGATAAATCACTCACCTGAATATGAAAAGCGTGTTGATATCTGGTGTGAACGAACTCATATTGTTCTGTGCTGTACTGACTGATGCCCCCCCCCCCTTCTCTTCCTGCAGGGAGTCCTGTACAGGCGGAGGAGGAGGAGGAGGAGGAGGAAGGTGGAGGCTCCATCATGTTGTCCCAGTCGTCCTGCTGTGGATGACTCTGCACAGGCACGGTAGGAACCCGGCTCGGGCCGCCACGCACTCTCTCCTTTTTGGTCAGAACAGGAAGTGTCTTTAACTGATCACCTGATCTGACGGCAGGAAGTGAAATGAAAAGCAAGTTGCTCTCACAGCTGTCAAACTGAAGAAGAGTCAATACGTCCTGGTTATCTCACCACACACGTCACATGGACGTCTGCTCCTTCACATGAAGGCCTCAAACCAAAACTTCAACTTTAACTTTAGCTGACATCAAACTCTGACTGAGAAGCTTGAACGTAACAAACATTAAGGGTATGGATATTACAGCTAACTACACACATTTATACTTGTGATGTTCAGTGATGTCATTAGCATACAGCTGCTATTGGCCAGTATTGAAGTGACAGTCAGGAGACATAAATGAAAAGTTTTTGAAAGTGAGGACATTCACTCAAAAACACACCCACAACCAGATAAACTCCGTATTTATGAAGAGGAGAAGAACGAGGAAGCAGGCAGAAGAAAACAAACACACGACACTGTAAAACATCACGTGTGGCTTTTCCTGCATTAATTGACCCTCCCATGTGCGTGCAGTAGATTTGCCCACAGCGCCCACTACAGTGTCGGAGAGCAACAGCAACTCCTGCACAGACCAGAGTACGTACACGTAATGATGTGGTCGGGGTTAGGGAGGAACTTTTTCTTAATTCTAATTCTGGCGACCGCCATCTTTAAAAACCTGTGTAACAGCTCGTAACAGTAGCCTTAAAAACTGGACCAAAACACGGACAGATGGGCCGACAGTGAAGTCCAGGCTTTACTGAGCGTATATGTGACGGGGGAAATACAACGCCATGTTGACTCGTCAAAGCAAAATATAAAATCTTGTGTGTGTCGTTGCTATAGCAACCGCCAGCCGGCTTACGTCACTTCAGCGTTCCTGTTGGCGGAGCGAATGCAAACAGAAATAAAGCCCTTTAAGGTCTGTAGATCTCAGCGAGTCCCCAGAACTGTTTGGTCCCAAAACGCCTGATGAGGGTCCTCACAAGTGTAGTGTACCAACATGTGTGTGTGTGTGTGTGTGTGTGTGTGTGTGTGGTGGGTGTAGAGGCGAGTGGTTAGTTGTGTTGCAATGTGCTTGGAGAGACGAACAACACACACACCCTCCCAGCTACCGTTAATCACCATCAGACAGTCAGACAGAGCAGCAAACGACACGACGACCACAGAAATCGATCAGTTTCATATTTCCTGGAAATGAAACGGCTGTGAGAGCAACTCAACAAAAACACTTGATGAAATGATGAAATCCTCAGTCAGATGATAAGTCGAGCTGAGAATGAGGCCTTACAGGCACATTATGAGCCCACAATCATTATTATAATTGTATTATTGCTACTATGATATGCAGAAATGTGAACACTTTACAGGCCAACTGGGCTTTTAACAAGCAAATATTAAATTAAATGCAATTTTCCGACGTTTGTGTGATGAGAATTAATTAAATTTCACAGTTGAAGATGTTTTTTAATCTTGTTTGGCAAAGCACAGTGGGTAACATGAACTGATATGAACACAGTGCAGCACTTTGGTGATGTGCTGTTTTTAAGAGTTTTATTTTCTTGTTCATTCATGTTTAGTTTTTCATGTTTTCCATGCCGTTTCCTGCTGTCGGGAAAAAAACGTTTTATTTCTTGAAGAGAAAGTGAAGGGGGTTTTGTGTTACAGTTTCCTCATGAAAAATTCATTGGCAGCATGAAACCTGTTAAAAGCTCTTTTTCAAACTCAGAGATGAACGTTTTTGTCTGACAGCTGTGATTTATATGATTTCCATCTTTTCGTTTGTGTGTTTTCTTCTTCCCATGTTTCCATCTTCCACACACTTGTTTCCTCTTCGCTTCGTCCCACTTGTGTCTGTTATATTTTGAACTCATATTTTCCGTCTCTGTGCCCGAGCATGCCTCGTTTTCTTCATGCCACGTGCTTCCATTAACAAAACCACTTGTCATGTTGCAGAAAAAGTCACGACTCTTTCATGAAATCTGCCATCGGGTATCATTTCCATCTGGTTTCTTCTGTCAGCGTCAGAAGGTGCTTTTATTTTGGAGCCATAACTTTGATTCATTCCTTCCAAATATCAGAAACTCCTCTTCTGCTGTCAGCGTGTCACACTGATGAACATCAGTTTGTTGTATTTGTCCTGTGAACAACACACAGCGTGTTCGACCCGTTAGTCCAGTAAAAGTTTCAGTTTTAACGTCACACGTCTCTACAGGGACTCATCTGATCACTCGTTCCATCAGTTGATCAATAAAACATTGATTCAGTCTTTTGTTCGACTGTTTCTTTGTTCAATCATCTCTCCCTTCATTCATTTGTTCGTTGGATCATTTTTATGTTTGTTCCACTGATCGATTGTTCATTCAAATGATTGATCATTTATTCCTTTGTTTGGTCATTCGTTTGTCCGATCGATCTATTGATCATTAGTCATCGTTTTTCAGTTGCAGTCTTTATTGGATTCATTCAATCGTTCCTTTGATCAATCGTTCCTTTGATCAATCGTTCCTTTGTGTATTTGTTTGTTTGCTGGATCGATTGTACATTCAATAGATTTGTTAAAATGATCAATTCTTCACTCAATTGTTTTTGCTTGTTTGTTCCTTCAGTGGTTTGTGTTTTATCGATCAGTTGGTTTGTTGGATCAGTTGTTCATTTGTTTGTTTAATCGATCGATCACTGATCACTTGTTCTTTCAGGTGATTGGTGAGTTATTGCTCATTCACTCGCTCATGCAGCAGGGCGGTGCTGACTCACTGATGATGTCACTGCGTGTCGGGAGTTAAAAAGGCAGAAACACACACACACACACACACACACACACACACACACACACAGTAATTTGATATTAAGTGTTTCATTAAAGTTTTATTTCTAAGGTTTGACAAGAGCCAAAAGTGTGTGGACACCGTGCACGGGGGCTTTGTCATGTTGTGTCCACATACTTTTGGCCATATGGTGCATTAGATAGATAGATAGATCAGTGCTGTAACAGAGAGAGAGACAGAGAGAGAGAGACAGAGAGAGA
>VMKM01003944.1:0-25589 GCA_008360985.2 Macquaria ambigua | reverse complement strand
CAGAGTGCTTGTCAGCATTCTTGGTATACGTCTCCAGGTCTTTGTATGCTGCTTGTTCCCCAGGAAGCATATTCAAAATAACGGAAAATAAATGAGTTTGACTGTGCCCGGCTCCTTTTATCTGTTTCATGGTAAAAAAAAAAAATACTAGAGGAAGGGTTCTGACACCTTGGTTCTATTCCTATGTGCATTTTTTCCCAAACTCAAATAGATTATAGTGTTTGCTTTTTTTTGTCAGACTGTAATTACGTTTACCAATATAGCGGGTCTAACGTCAAAGAAAATTATCTGTGTGTGTATACGTGCATGAGTGCATACCATACTCACATTTGAATTCTGTTTACATTAATATGCTTTCCTTATCCCTTGGCTGAACTAAAGACTAATGGAGGTTACTTTAATATTTATGAGGCACATCTCCCAGTATACTTGGCTCGCTGCCTTTAGTCTTATATAAAAACCACTGATATAGCACCAAGCCGTTTGAAAAATCATGTCCTAATAGACTGTGTCTCTTTCTCTCTCTCCTCTCACCCTTGTAATCACCATCTGTTTGTCCATATTGTGTGATCCTCTGTTTCTGGTCCCCGCGGCTCGCCACCAGACGCTACTTTTGGCCTCCTGCTCAGTGTGTTTGTGGTCTGTGGCCTGGCTCTGCTGGGCCTTCTTACATTCGTCTCCTGGAAGCTGTGCTGTGTGCCTTGGCGAACTAAGGCCCATTTCCCCAGTCCACCCCTCACTCCGTCCTGTGGCCCAGAGCACTGCCCGCTCCAGCCGCCTCTCCTGCTGCCCAGTCCCCAGCAGTCACTGGTCACCATGGCGACAGAGAAGGTGAAGGACCCCATGGGCTCGCTGGGTTTCCTGGAGGCGGCAGTGAAGATAAGCCATACATCTCCCGACATCCCCACCGATGTGCAGCTTTCCATGGGGGAGCACTTCCTGCGCCGCACGCAACGCATGCAGAGGCAAACCACTGAGCCGGCTTCCTCCACTCGGTTAGTCATGTACATGCATGTGTGTGTAAAACTGATAACACACAAGACTGTGTGATGCGGTTATTCATGTGTAAATATGCTTAGGGGCACATACAAGCATGCATGCATAGGCAGAGATTAAGACACAACATCATGAATATAAAGTCCATTAATGAAATTAAAAAAAGCCTCACTTTGTATTTTCAGAGTAGGCACCAAATACCATTAATATATCACTAATGAAGGTAGAAATGTTTTATCTAAGCAATTTGGTATCTACAAAGTTAATTGTAATAAATGTTGTAGACCGTGTTGCTCTGTGCCTCAAAGGCACCTCTTTGCAGGTCATTATGGTAAGGCTAATTATATGTGATGGCTTCTTCATGAGAACAGAGTGGAGAAAAAAAAAAACATTTGCTGTAGTAATACTAGCAGAACTGCACGTTTTCACTATGTTAATACATGAACATCAGTAGTCCATTCTGCTTAATATGCAGCTATCCTTTAAAAGCACATCTACTCTGACTAAAGCTGCAAAAATTTCCATTTAGAGTCCTGACACAGCAAAACATCAGTCACCCCTGGGTCCTCATTTGGTCCTCATTGGCGTGTCACTGTTCTTTGTTGTTGTTGTTTTTATTTAATAAATTTAGTGCAGTTTTCTCTTAACTTGACTTTTATCCATGCCTTTTATTGTATTTTCCCATCCCTCACATAAAAGACCAGACAATCCCAGTGCACGGAAAAGCAAAGCAAAACTTAACAGCGTTAGATGCACATCGATTAAAACATAATCCTAATCAGTATTCCAAGAGTGTCACAAGAGTGACAGTGGCATGACTAGTAGGCCTGCATTCTAGGGTAATTGTTTTCATGCATTTTTAAAAACAATATAAATACAGACCACAGGCCACTAGTTATTTCCTCTCACACAGGAAAGAACTCATCTAGCCGTTGGCTGTTGTCTTTGATCAGCTGCAACTTTAACAGAAGACGTGAGGTGACACAATCAGTCAGCCTTTGTCAGCGCTAGTTTGTGAGGTCAGCTTGGTGTGTCTAGGCCCTTGAATACAAAACCGGAGTTTCCCTGCTCGTCTTCACTACAGCCATTCACTCCCTGTCACTCTTTCTTTCTTCCTGTCTTTCCTGTCCCTGCAGGCACAATTCATTCAAAAGACACCTGCCCAGGCAGATGCAGGTAGGCAGTCTTGACCTGGGAAATGATTACATGGTGGACAAAGACGAAAAGCCCACCAGCATCGGGCGCATCCAACCAGAGCTCTACCAACAGAAGACCCTGGAATCAGAGGATTCATCCAAGAATGGCAGCAGCAAAAACTGCGGCTCGATTAACTTCTCTCTCAAGTACGACTACGAAAATGAGGCCCTCCTAGTCAACATCCTCAAGGCAGTAGACCTACCTGCCAAGGACTTATGCGGCACATCTGACCCTTACGTGAAGGTCTACCTGCTGCCTGACCGCAAGAAGTTCCAGACTCGTGTCCACCGGAAGACACTCAACCCCACATTCAGCGAGAGCTTCCAGTTTCCTGTGCCTTACGATGAGCTGGCGGTCAGGAAGCTCCATATGAGCGTCTTTGACTTTGACCGGTTTTCACGGCATGATATGATCGGGGAGGTGGTGCTGGAAAACTTGTTTGAGACATCAGACCTCTCCAGGGAGACGAACATATGGAGGGACATCCAATATGCCACCAGTGTAAGAATCTATTGGCTTTTTCTGTTTCTTCTAGATCAAGTATCAAATGACATAACGAAAGAGACGCTTATATTCTATAAAACCTATGTCTCACATAGACTGGTGAGATCAAGTATACATTACAATCTATACATATGAGTAACATTTTCAACCAGGGTCCAATGAGCACATTGAGGTCATGTCCTTTGCAGAAATTTGGGGGGAGGGTTAAACCAGGCAGACAGTGTACACATTAGGCCTGATTTTAGCCCCGAATTGGTCTCCCAGACTTATTTTAGAATCGGTTGTTGTTTGACGCGCAGTTGATCATGTCGACTGATTTATGGCCGTTCTGCCTGTCGGACGATCGAATGGATTTCTGGCATGTACGAAGTTTTGGTCGGCTGTCCTGTAGTCTTGACTGTTGAGTTGTTGAGGACGCGGTAGTCTTGTTTGAATAAACTTAATTGGAGATGTCAGTGGACAAAACCGACCGGACGTTCCGTGGTTCCTCTGTGTGATATTCTTGTGCTCAACGCGCAGAGCATAGAGGTGAGAGGTTCATTAAAATACAGCAACGCAAAGCAAGTTTTTGGCATTTTAGTGGAAACTGGGTCTTTGTGCTGAGAATAGACATCTAAGAACTAGGTCTGTTTATGGCGCACAGTCACTCCGTTGTGTTACGAGAATGACCGGTAATCATCTCTTTATTAGTGTCTAGGCTACGGTCACTCTCTAACACAAAGTGTGCGCAAGTGTGTGCGAAAGAAGAACAGTAATGACTAAAGTAAAAAATTGAAAGGCTGGCTGACAACGGGTTGTTTGGGGCTCACCTCAAGTTGGAATCTGCAGCTAGCTCAAGCACAGGCCCGCAGTAGCCATCCCAAGCAGCGTTCGTCAAAGACTTCTTGTCCAAGTTTTGTTGTTTGTGGTTGGTCCTAAAAGAAAACAAATCCGGAGGTAGTCGGCTTGACAGCAAAAGACAAATAGACAAACAGGTGCAGGCTCTCTCTCAGTCCAACAGTAGCTCAACAAAGTCGACACACCAATGCTGTGCTAAGCATGAGCACCGAATAGATCTAGGTCTCTGAGTTAGTTGATAAGCCCCACCCACTACCAGGTAGCCAAAAGGATGAAGGAAACTGACAATGTGAGCTTAATCTCGTTCGGTGAGCTCGTCATGCTTCACTGATGATGATTGGCCCAGCTGTTTCAGAGCGATGAGACCAGTGACGTGACTGGCTGAGAGTGTATTTATGAATCACCACACCCTCAGATCAATATTCAATTTTAACTAGCCGATTTGCACTTTGCGCTGCTGCACATACATGAACCAAAATAGCAGGTGCACTTGGAGACAGTCCGTGCGCCCGAAGACCTGCCACTTTGCACTTGTGCTATTAAAATAGGGCCCGAAGTGACAATTTTTTACTACTTCTAGGCCAATAATATTCCTCCACCTGAATTTTCTTCCTGTCAGTGTGGAGAAGGCAGCATTTCTGCATTTTCATGTAGGGAATTAAAATGTCAAGAAAATATAATTTAACAGTAAACTCAATAATTAAAAATGTAAAATCCAAACAATAAAAAAAGATTTAGATACAGTCATTTAAGTGTCTGGTCAACATTTTCAGAGATGCGTTGAGGGAATTCAAATCCTGGCTACAGCTCTGTAATGTGAATAAAATTACTAGAAATAAACAGCAAATGCATTATTAAGAATCAGATACATAGTTCAGTTTTATATTCTACACAAACAACAATTGTAAAATACACAAAGGGACTAGCTGTAGTCACAAAGTGTTAACATCTCAAACATAAAAGGATATTTCTGACTCACAGCCTCTCATGCAGTTATTTTCCTGTTGGCTTTGTTACATGTTGATGTCCAGGGGCCATTTTCAGGAACTAAGTGTTCTTTGTCTCTTGCACTATGTTAGGCACCCCCCCCCCAGTTGTTGAACTTCTTCAAGGTTTTTGTTCAATAATCTCAACGTTATTGCTTAGGAAGCAGAAAAGCAGGCGGCCCTCTCCTTGGCACACAAACTTTATTGAACCACCAAATGATTTTATGACAAAATCTCTTGCTCACATTAAATTCGAGATTGGCAACATAAAGAATGCACAGATGGAGGAGTTCAGTAGAAACAAAACATGAAGTGGTGTGTAATGTAAGTCTTGGGTAAGATACAGACACTGTGCAGCTTAATGGGTGAAAGAGATGCCAGCATTGAGCAGAGGGAGGAAGGGTGGAAGAGAAGAGCCAGCAGCTTTCCTCAGTTCATAGATCAAGGAGAGATACTCATCAATAACACCAACGTACAAGCATTACTAATGTAAAGAGTCTGGAGGAGACCAGTACACTTATTGACTTAGACTATTGTGTGTGTTCAATCTGAATAAACTATTTTGGGAAGGTTTTTACAAGCTAATCAGTGGCGTGAATGGAGGAGATAATTTATCATGTGGTAAATGACTAATAAGTAATTGACTTGACAGAGGATTTTTAAAGCAGAGTAAGAGTCTACAGCCATGCTAAGAGCAGAGCTATATGCTATTGTCAACATGCTAACATGCTCACAATGACAATGCTAACATGCTGATGTTTAGCAGGTTTAATGTTTGCGAATTAGCACTAAATACAAAGTTTTGGACAAAGTGAAATTCTGACCTGATGATGGCACTAGGTGATAAGTCAGGAGATCACCAAAGTTATTACAATTCATCCTGATGGGGGACATGAATATCTGTACCACATTTCTTGGCAATCCATCCAATACTTGTTGTGACATTTCGCTCAAAATGTCACAACAACTATTGATCACTGTCTTAGTTTAGCATGTTAGCATGCTAACATTGGCTAATTAGCACTAAACACAAAGTACAGCTGAGGCTGATGGGAACGTAATTTTGCAAGCATTCAAGTCATAAACCAAAATATTTGATCAGGTTTATATTTTGACCCAATGATGGTGCTAGATGAAGAGTTAAGGGATCAACAAATTTATTACAGTTCATCCTGACGGGGACATGACCGTCCATGTACCAAATTTCAAGGCAATCTATCCAATAGTTGTTGAGATATTTCACTAACAGCCAAAAATGTCAACCTCATGGTGGAAAAAAGGAGGAAAAGTGAGGGTTTCACCAAAATAATTAGGATGCATGTCTTGGAACCATGAATGTCTTTACAAAATGTTGTGCCAATCCACGTGGTAGATAGCAAGACTGGATAAGTGAAAAACTTTGACTAAGTGTTGGCACTAGAGGAAAAGTGAGGGGGGTCACCAAAGTCTGTATGCATCATACTCTGGTGACCATAAATGTCTGCACAAATTTTCATGGCAATCCATCAAAATATTAGATATTTCATTCTGGACCAAAGTGGTGGACTGACCTAACGACCAATCAACAGACTGACATTGCCGTCCCTGGAGCCTTGCCGCTCGCGTGGCTAAAAAATGATTAATGCAGTACACACGATACTGACTGGCACCACAACAGCCTGTGTTTCCACAAGGACAATCAAAGTGTCACTTCATGCTTTTACAACACTTGACATTTCTGCTGTGCTCACACATTATGGCTGAACCTTCACACCCTTCAAACGAAATCCCTCACTTGCACAGCAGAGAAAGCCAAATCGCAGTTGTATGTGTGAAGAGACGTTAAGACTGCAGCACTCAGACAGACGTGTTGAGATTTGCCAATCAGCGGGGTTTTCGCCAAGCTCATTCGGAGAGATTAGAGGTCTGTGCGACCTTAATACTGTTTATAGGATGGGGCTGAGAACTCACATGAGGCAGATAACAGGACTCTCATTAGTTCAGTATGGACTCACACAGGACTGTCTCTACACAAATGAAAGCTAATATTTTAGTAGGTGGACAGGTTGTGCTTGGAAAGTTTTGTCTCAAAAGTAATTAAGAGTATAGAAAACATTCTTACATGAGGGATTTGGTGATACAAGTCTCTAAAAAAAACTTCTTCTAAGACTCATTCACTCGTTGATTATGTGGGTAATTGGACTACATTACATTGAAGTTACTGAGCTGTAAGTTTTATGTCCTCCCGGTTTTGTTTTAATTTACTGTCTTGAGTGATGATGATCATCTGGAAACATGATCAGAATTGATGTTTTTTGATAATGCAATGAAAACTGCAGTGAGAATAATGAAATTTGCCGTTTGGCAAATGCTTCATAGAGTTGGTCGGGCGCTCAGCCATAACTTCAGAATTAAATGAAATTGTTTCAAGGAGATACTGACAGCTAAATAACCTCAAGGACTTGAAGTGAAGCCCAGTTGTTCAGTTTGCTTTTCTCACTTTAATAGCTCCATACTGTTGGTGGTGACACCTGTGGCTCCTTTAACTTTTTGTTTCCTTGTCCACAGGTGCATCAGGGTATAAAGACAAAGCTCAGAGCACATTTTTTATTTCAGTTGGGATTATTTCTTATAACCTTACAAATTCGTCATCAAGAAATGCTATTGTGTAAATATGCTTATTTGCTTTCCTGCCAAAAGTTTGATGAGAAGATCAAACCTCATGTCTGTGCTGTAACTATGGCGCTATAGCTTAGCTTAGCATAAAGACTGGAAACAGCTAGCCTGGCTCCTTCCATAGTTTAAGTCCAACAGAAATTAAATAGCATTTGTTTGTCTACTACAGCATACATTGACCAACAGCAAGCCGTCTACACAATGCTAACCTTTGGGGGAATGGAGAGCCCAAAATGGGGGAAGCTATCGTAGCTTATTAGCTGTGTTGCACCATCTACTTTTATTTAACCTCCTCTGTCAAAGCATGACCAGCTTCACAAAGGAGGAACTGTTTGCAGAGTTACCAGACACGAGTTAATGGTAAAAATACTGTACGTCTTCTGAATAAACTGTGTGAACTTACTGGCCCATTAGCAAACGAGCTAACGTCGTATGAGTAGCAAGATTGTTAGCTCAGAAAGCTTTTTCCCTCTTCAATAAAACCATTAATAGAGGGAAATGATGTACAATCCTCTACCACGTCCAGGTGTGACCAGGCCTTTAGAGGTGCTGGTGTATCACACTTTGGACAGAGCCAGGCTAGCTGTTTCCCCCTGCTTTCCCTCTCTATGCTAAGCTAAGCTAATCACCTCCTGGCTCTAGCACCGTAGTTAACGCACAGACATTGAGAGTGGTATCAATCTTCTCATCTAAATCTCTGCAAGAAAGCATATTTTCCCAAAATGTCAAGTTGATCTTGTGATTTTTATTGTCCTGTGATACAAAATGACAACAATACAACTCATTCTCTAACATACGCTGTGCTTTGCAACAAATATTATCCATTTCTGTTTCTGCACAACTCACAATACGCCTGCATCCCTCCTGTACCTGATCTAAAAGCAGTGCTGCAGTTACCAAACAGCTCACAATGCAGTTCTTTTTCAAGCCAAAAATGCAAATAGAGTTAGTTGCATTATTTTGCATCATATTACCTTTTTTATACGCCTTTATGTGTAATCTCTGCTCTAATTAGCTGCTTTACTAGTACCGATTGTGAGAATCTGATTTTATCTGATTTTAAGTGGGAACAAGAGGCATAAACTTTACCACGGTTACAAAGAGCAGACTATAAATAAAATATAACATTGATCCCAGAAACAATACTTGAGGATGAGACACTACACTTATTGTACATCACTCTGGATCAAAGCATCAGTGTTGAATGCAAATATGAAACTGAAATAGATTTTTTGCTTGTGTGTGTGTTCCCACAGGAAAGTGTTGACCTTGGGGAGATCATGTTCTCACTATGCTACCTGCCCACCGCGGGCAGACTCACACTTACTGTCATCAAGTGCAGGAACCTCAAGGCCATGGACATCACTGGATACTCAGGTGTGTGTATGTAGCTGCATGTGTTTGTGTGATTCACTTACAGCTGCAGTGGCTTAAAATGAATGATGCCACTTTGAATATCCAATTGTAAGCGTGTCAGATAGAGTGAACAAACAGTGGAGAGCCGTCTCTACAGCTGCGTTCTGTTTATTTCAGCAGTTATTAATATTCAACACTTACAATATTAAGACATTGTCAGCAAATAGCTGCAGGCAGTCTTTATTTTAATAGACTGCTGTTGCACTTTTCCATTCCATGTTTCCGTACAATACTGATATCACTTGTAAAAATGTGACATTTATTGTGCATTAAATGCCAGAGTTCAGGTGTAATTCGGAGTGCATGTGGCATTTTTCCTCCCATGTTTAATGACATTTCACGATTTTAATCCCCAGAGTTTTTAGGGGTTTAGCTGTCTGCCATTATTTCAATCTGTGCATCGTAAACCCGTAGCTATCAAATTGTGCCTTCAAGCGTATTGGGCTGCCAAGCAAGCACTCTTGCTTGTCGTTTATAGATTTAGGGCAGCTTGCGTCTGACTAAATCGTGGCATAATGGATCATACGAGGCGATTTGCCACTGACGGATGAAGATTGAAATCAGCATTCATCAGGAAGCTTTCTCAGTCATGCTGTTTAAGCTATCTATGGCCCCTCGTCCTCTATGTTTACACAAGGCGTTGACTCATCTACTTTTATGCACATTACTGATGCCAGGTCCTCCAGGGTTGCTTTCATGCTTAGAAGTAGAAGTAGAAACCAAAAACACACACGCACACACGCTGAGTGACGGCTCTATCTTCACGGACATCTTTGAAGAATGTTTTGGTAGTCAAGGCAAACATTGTAAAAGCTCTGCTCTCTTTTAATAATCCCAGAAGCCTGATCTTCATGCTAATTATTGCACTGGCAGTTTCCTAAATAAGATGGATAACTTGGAGATGATATTTAATTATCAGCCGTTCCTGTTTAGATAAAGTCACTTTTTTTTCCTCGGCCCCTCTTCTTCCTCTTTTCCTCTCGCCGATTAGATCCCTACGTCAAAGTGTCGCTCATATGTGACGGGAGACGTTTGAAAAAGAAGAAGACGAGCATAAAGAAGAACACGCTGAATCCCACCTACAATGAGGCCATCATCTTTGACATCCCGCCAGACAGTATGGACCACGTCAGCCTGCACATCTCTGTCATGGACTACGATCTGTACGTACAAACCAAACATCTAATTTAGTATCACGTCTGACGCACGCTAAAAACCAACAGATCATTTATTATCAATAAGTAAAATGTTAAAGTCTTATGTTTTGCTTTATTGTTACTTCACTTGGATGTTTGACCTTCACTGTGCAGAATGATGAATGTGCAGAGTTTGAGAAGTCTGCTTTCAAATGAATCTGCTGAAGGGGGAAAGTTCCTCTGTGCTCACCTTGAATCTTAGTTTAAAGATGTGTACATAAGAGCATGATTTTGTTTGATTTAGTTTGGAGCCAATCATGGTCCAATATGCCACTTACACAGGTGTGAAACCTCCAGCACACATTCACTGAGAATGGACTTTTTAAGTGAAGTAGGAGACATCCAGATTTTTCAATGAGGGAGAAGGAATAGATGCTATTTTTAGACTTTTTAACTAGTTAATTTTTGTGGAAAAACCATATTGGACACAAATTATTTTTTTTTGAAAGCCAAGTATTTTTACATGTCTGGAGAGGATCTTTAATGAAAAAAGATTTGGATTATTCCTTATTTTCAAATTAGAGTCAGTTGAATTATAGGTCTTCAGAAAGAGTAGTGCACTATAGTACCTTTATGTTTACAGTATGTGAAGCTATAACAGGAAAGGGGAAAAGTGGATGCAGTGCAGACAGCTGACAGAATGAGAACATGGGTGCTAAAGGTCAGACTGTGTTGTTGTGTAGTATAAAAGGAGCATATAGTTAGAAACTTAGCCTCTTGGTTTTCTTTACTCTCTGCTAATCTAGGGATTATGTCAAAAAAAAAAAAAAGAAAAAACTGCTTTCATTTAGACTTCAGACATTTAAATGGAACAAAGATCTCCTCTGATGGCCTTCCAGAGATGAGTCAATTGTAGTGTCACAGAGACAATCAGCTGCAGATTCACTGTATCAATCGGCAGGACATCCACATTCAGATTTGTGTCTCCTTTCATTACAAAATGCCCTTCTTGCAATTATAAACAACAATTTGACGTATGAGATGTCATGTCAGGTTAAGTCAGATGTATTTATGCAGTACGTGTGTGTCCCCACAGGGTAGGTCATAATGAGATCATTGGTGTGATGAGGGTTGGATGCCATGCCGAGGGACTTGGCCGGGACCACTGGAACGAAATGCTGGCTTACCCACGCAAGCCCATTGCACACTGGCACCCCCTGCTGGAGTCCAAGAAATCTGAGAAGGAGGTAAGTTTGGGACTGGAGTGATTTTTAAAGGCTTACTCTGTACGTGTTCATCATTTAGGATGAGGAATCTGAGGCTTAGCTGCTCCCACGGTTTGAAATCTCTGCTCCAGGGCAGTAGAGTTTTTGGGCGATGGGGGGCACGGAGGGAGAGACAGGCAATAAATATACTGCATTAGGTAAAGGGACAGGTGCATGCAGGTGAAAACAGATGGTGGTAGTCACACTGTCATTAGTTGCAGCTGCAGCAGTGGCTGACAAACAGCTCAGGAGACAAAAAGGTACTTGTGTCAAAAATCGGACTTCTACTCGGACTCGTATAACTCAGTCAAATCTAAACACACAGACATGACACACACATTTTTAAAATTTGTGTGACTTACTCTTTCTGGGGATATATTATCTCCGATGTCCATCGCGAATAAACGTCCATAAATCCGCTTAGAAATCATAGAAAAAAGACGCTCCTCATGAGTCCAGAACTTGCCTGAAAAACATCACGTTTTTAAGTTTTCTTCAGTATCAAAGTAATCCAGTGATAGTTGTCGATACATCCATGGATACATTACAAACAGGAACTGCTAATAGCTAATTCGGCATACGTTTAATGGGGCCAATTTGCCCAAATGCAAACATACCTAGGCTAACAAAAAATGTGGCTGTTGTAGCCCACAGCCTAACTCACTGAATCCATGGCAACATACTTCCTGTTTACATCACCAGAAGCATTATGGGAATTGTACTTCCAAATCATAGAGCATTGTTATCCCCCAAATAGAATTAAGGCAAAGTTCATTAATATAAACTTTTTGTGTGTGTTGCACTGTCAATGTTTTTAGCATTTATAAGGCTCAGACTGTCCCATCAACATCGTAGTTTTAAAAAAATATATTTTATTGTATTATTTTTAATCATAAAATAATTATATATTGTATTATTTATAATTATATATGTTTGTGTGTGTGTATATATATATATAATTATATATTATATTATATTCTTTTCTGCAGCCAAGGTGTATAAATATAGTAGGGAAGGTGGGGGGTACAGGCTTTTTTGTGTTTTTGTTATTTCGATATTGCAAAGAGCCAAAACAGAGATGTTGATAACATCGTGTCTGTGTTTTGATGAGATTGTGTGCGGGTATCTTGTCAGATATTAATTATTGAGTCTTTTTTCCTTGTGTGAGTGTTTTCAGTCTCTTTTGTGTTATTTCCCTCTACCCTCACCAAACTAAATAGAAAAATAAAATAAAAACACTCTCAAAACAAAAAACCCACATTGTTCGTATATTCCTGGAACACTGACACCCTCCTCTATACAGACATTTGCCCTGTGTTGAAGTGAGCTGAGAGTGACAGTGCTGTAAAAAAAATAAATTTAAAAAAAGCAGCAGATGCGTTATGAATCATTTCCTTGTGTCTGTGTGTCCTGCAGTGGAAGGCGAGGACAGCCAGCTTTGACAGCCAAGGCTCCTGCCCCTCACCCAGGCCCCCTGCTAGTCCCTGAGCAGAGCCACCTGTGACCCAGCAGCCCAGAAGGGGGTTTCCTCCCTCCTGCTGATCCACTTCCTGTCTGTCTGATTGAGGAGGAACACAACCCCACTGTCTCTCTCCCTCTCTCTTTCTCTCTCTGTCCCTCCCTTCCTCAAGTCTAGTCCCAGAGCACTCCCAAGAACTGATCCAAGACCACCGTCAGTCAGTTAGTTGTGTGAAGCGCAGTCTTTTCGGGTTAAAGTTTTAGGGTCACTGATTTGAAATGTGGGTGTTGTGATGACCCAGAGCTGCCCTCGTTGTCCTCAGAAGAGATTGGCTGGACATCCAGTCTGCAGACATTTGATATTGAGCTGAGGTGAACGGATCTCGGTGTCCTCACAGGAGACTTTCCAAACTCTCAAGATTCAGCTTTGCGCTGCAGAGACTCTTTGAAGGAAAAACTCTGTCGGATGTCGCTCTCTGAGAGCAGCGGAAGTTTCAAAGAGGGAAGCTGAGGACTCAGCCGATGTAGACAAAGAGACGATCTTAAACGGGATCTGAAGCAATCTCAAAACTCTACAGCTCTCTCTTATTGAATTTCACAGTGCTGTATTAGCATAAAGCGATACTGAACTGTAGCATTTTGGAACTATTGGATGTAAAACCGCTCCATTAGTCGTTATTGTTTGTGAATAGCAAAAATGAAATGAATTTCAAAGCTCCAGCTGAGTTCACTGTACTTCCAGTTTCATCAATAACATAAGCTGATCCCCAGCTTATTGAGGAGAGGTTGGATCAGGCTGTAACTGAAATATTCTCAACTTGGAAAATTTGCAGCTTTTAGTGTGTTTTCACAAGCAGATAAGACAAGAAGTTTTATGTAACAAAGAAGGAGAAACAAGAACAGGATTATTGGTATTCACACGAGCAAATTGGGCTGCAGTGTTACAGCTGATTTCATTTCTAAAATGATGTTTTCAATCTTTGTCAATTTTCGATACAAGTAGAAGGTTAAATAACCTGACAAAGGCACAAATAGCTTATTGAACTCAATAACTAAACTAAAAAAATAAAAGATTTTAAAATAGACAATAAAATACAGAAACAAGCTTTTTGTCAAGGGAGCTCTGGAGGTTTCTGTTAACAGAGAAATTGTGAGCACACTTTACACACCCTTACCTCCTTCTCTGTTCGATGTTTGCAAATCTTTCTTCCAAACGAAAACTCACACAAACGCTCATGTCGTCCTCCACACGAGCACTCTTCAGAAGCACTCCTCTTGTCTCCTGTTGTTCTTTTTCCAAACAGGTTTGGGTGGATGTGTATAGTTTCATGTACAGCCGTCTGCCGGTTACTGTATGTAAGTTTTTGTTTCTCTAAACTGAAAACCAGAAAAGATATAATGATAGGTATAGATACTAAAAAAAAATTACTGACATTTTGAATATATGTAGCCTTGTCGGTGGTGATGATTGAGAAAAACCTGAACTCTAAAAAAGGTGAACATATTTGTCTTTTGAACTTAGAAACATGCAACTTTCTTGATGTTTATCCTGTCATTAATCATACTGCTGTAAAGGGAGAACGTGTATTTGAATTTGCCATCCAGATGCTTGATCTGCAAAATGTGGTAAATGGATTATTTCTGAAGATATTTGATGTGATTAAGAAAAAGACTGCAGCACTGCTGTTATATCAGTGTTCTTTGCATCGGTATAATTCCTTTAATGGGTCCCTGCATATTATTTGCTCTCTTTACAATAATAACTTTTACAATAAGTTTTAGTCACATAAAAGAGGCACAAAACTCCAGCTAGCCAGCCTGGATCACAATCCTATAACTAATTCTATAATTGTTCAGGTGAAAAACAGTAATGCATCTATAGCTTTTAATTAAAAAATATTACATAATGGAGGTTCCATATAGCTTTGTGATGATAATAAAACATAACAATTTGGTTTTTATTTACATTATTTTCCTCCAGTTTACCCTCCAGTAGTAGTAGTTTTGTTTCCAAGCATTGAGATGCGCGTGCACACGGGGGTAGAAGACTATGAGCGTCAACTCGTGAAGTAGTTTTTGTGCCATACAACGCACAAATTGCAAACCTAATGTGTGTCCTTTCAGCTCAGAGTGCATAATTAGCTATTAGCATGCAGCGTTCTGGTCAGAGCCCTGGATTTTAATAAGGTGGTGGATCGTTTTGCACAGAAACTGGTGAGGAAGAAACGCTTGTTTTAAGGTGAGACAGCTCATACTGTTACTAGCCAGGTTTCCATCCAAATGTAGCAGAAAGTTTAACAAAATTTCAACAAAATCGGCAAAAGAAAATGCTAATGTCTAATCTATCTATCCACTACCGTTAGGTTCATTGAGAGAAACAACTGGTGGCACTAATTTTCCAGTTGGGTGCTATAAATCATTGCAGAGGTCACCACGAGATGACATATTTAAAAGAGCGCCAGTCAAACCTCAAATGGTGGAAAATGTAGAAAATGCATTTTAAATATGGCATTTATGTGTGTTTCATATATTCATCTGAGGAACTTTACAGTCTCCTCATTGCTCCACACAGATCTGATGTTTTGTCTGCTGCAATTTGTAGCCTCTTTAGTGGAGTGAAGTCACATGCTTTACGTTCGTCATGATTTATTCACCAAGTCTGTTTCCATTGCACTTTGTCGAATTTTGCTTTCACCAACACACCAACGTCTCCGCCTCAGCCAAGCGTGAAAACTTTTGTTTTTCGAATTTTCTGCGCCATTGTGGCGACCCCCCCCCCACTGCACACGCATCCTCAATTCTTTGTAAGTGGGAAACACGTCTATAGCTTTTAATTAAAAACATTAGTAACAGAGGTTCCATAAGTCTTTGTGATGAGAATAAAACATAAGAATTTAGTTTCTATTAACATTATCTTCTTCCAGTTTCAGGTTCACCCTCCAGTAGTAGAAGTTTTGTTGTGCTGTAATTGGCGAGCACAGATAACATCAGTACATTCGGGCCAGGAAATGTTAAGCTACGGAGTCAGCGTGATATCAGCCAAGAAAAAACTGCCAGGAAACATTCACAGATTATATTTGGTGAGGCTTGTACAGATCGTTTCTTTGCGATACGAGGATCATTTATTGAATAGCATCCGTATTATCTGAACAGCAGCAACTTTAATCTGATGTGTAATAATGTTCTTGGCAGTGGCTCAGACTGCTCCAGACTGCTGGTGCCTCATTCAGCAACAGAGGACAAGTGATACTACGGCTCAAACTGTCCTCAGTTGCAGACTACAGTACAGTGAACATGCTATATATCACAGAGTCTGTGAAAAATTGGGGGCCAGACATCAAGACAGGAGCAGATGCATTCAGCAGACCTATCCGGATCTGTTTTAGCCATTTCCGTCATGTTGTGTGCGAGGCTGAGACGACAGCGCGGGGGCAGCTGATGGGTGGACAGGTCAGCGTCTACAAAGCACTGGCATTTCTCTAATTGGCACTTGTTATAGCGAGAATGAGTCAGTGCATTATTGTTCATGCTTGACGTAATCCATCACAGCATCAACACGCCTCCACAAATGTGACGGTTTGAAATTTGCTCACATTCACACAGTTGTTTCGATGGTAAAAAAAATAATAAAATCCTCTCTAGACTAAACGGCATTATTCATAGATTTCTAATATCTTATTTTAGTGTACAATTTGAAACAAGTAGTTGAATAATAACGTTGTTTCTGTTCCTTCTTTTTTTTTTGTTTTGTTTTTTAAACATGTGCTTTACGATGGTCATATATTTCTCTGACAATGTGGTGTGTTTTCATAGTAGATGAAACCTGCCTCAGTTTATGGACTGTTTCAAGCCCTTCTAGCTTTGCCTAATATTGTAATGTTTCTTGATATGATCTTGTATCCCTTCCAACTGTTAATGATAGCACTGAATTTCCAATTTTTTTATTGAACATTTTGTATTTGTAATAATAGAAATGTTTGAGAAAACGTTCTGGTGATTGATATCAAACAGTTGTTAGTTCAGACATTAAAAAAAGTCTACTATGAGTTCCTTTTAGATTTTAGATCATTATCAAGACTCACAATAACGAGTGACCCAGTGTGTAATGAAGTAAACTGAAATAGCATACAGTGTTTCCGCCACAAATTGTCATTCTTTTGTTTTAACAAGTCTGAAAATCAATGGCAGAAAAGAGTTGTTTTTTTTCTCCCATGGGATGTGATGTGTTATCAGTTGTGTGACATAATTTTTCTTTTCTTTGATTAAAAGACTTATGCAAAATGGGCTCTGTGCCGTGAGTTCATTGTGGTGGCAACACAGAGATAGAGATATAATGACAACATAGCCAGTGGCTTAACAAGCAGGAAAGAGGCACAAAGGAAATGAGATTTCTCCTGAATCAATCGGTCAAATTAAATGAGGGGAGGATACACACACACACACACACACACACACACACACCACATAGCAGTAAGACATGACAACCTCTAATAAACAGAGTGGCATTTTCATGTTTTTTTTGTTTTTGTTTGTTTTGTTATGTTGTCATGGTCTGTATTAAATCTACCATGATTGAAGAGTCTGCAGCTGCTGAAAGACTTTGGCAAATTTACTGCTCCTATTTTTTTTTAGCATAAAGCCTTTGAAAACATGACACCACTTCCCCGGCCGTCAAACCAGGAGTTTCCTCTTCATGGTCAGTCTGTAAATGATTTGGTAGCCGTCGTCCCAGCCGTAGAGCTGTTTCTCCTCGGGGTTGTATTTCAGACTGGCGTGAGATCCGTACCTCCTGGGAAAGTAGAGCAAGGGAGCCTCCTCGCTGACCACCATGTCATTGACGTCAAACAGGCACTGAACCCGAGACCGGCTGGCCAGGCGGGTGTTGTAAACAACATAGACGGTCCCACAGACTACAAAAGCCGCCTCTGCGTTCTCCCGTGGGCACCGGGTGTCCCAGATTTGTTCTATATCGAGCGTGGCAGGGTCCATCTTTGCAAGGTTGATGTTTGGTTCGCTGTCGCTGGTGGCGTACAGGAGCCAGAGGCCCTCGTCGTCTGCTGCCAGGTCCGCAACAGTCTCTGGGTTGAGGTTGTAAACAGTAGCGTGGCTCTCCACAGGGAACATGGCGGTGTCTGTCACCGAGCCACTCAGCAGGTCATATTTGACCACCTGCACGTCTGCACCAGCCTCCTGCTTTATGTAGTACAAATAGCCGTTATAAACAGCGCTGCCAGGACCGCTCCACTCAGAGGGAAGCCTGATCTGTCTGCTGCCGGCGACACCAGCAGAGCGGGAAAAGTCACGCACAGAGTTGAACTGGTAGATGCTGTCCCCCGAGGTCCCATTAAAGACGTAAACCTTGGACGACCTGGGGTCTCTGGTCCACATGCCCTTGGGACTGCCCACTCTCTTCAGGATCTTCACTGATCTGATGCCAGAGATGATTTCCACACAGTCTGCAGTGAGAGAGAATACAAAGGATAGTGGAAGGATAATGTTTTTGTGCTTAAAGAAATAAGCATCGACGAACATGTCGCAAATATTGCTACGCCCGTCAAGCTTTACTGTGTCACATAATAGAATTGCAGAGTGGGAGGTGAAAATGGTTTTCTTCCTTTAATGATAAAAACACAAGACCCGCCCAGAGAGAAAAGCAGCCAAAGACAAAAACAGATATCTCTCAAATAACCAAAACTGTTCTTACTAGAAAATGTTGTCCATGTAGGTCCACATTGCTCATTGTAAGAAGCAGATTGAGAAACTAGGCCTTAAACCCCTCTGACCATATGTAGCCAAAAGTTGTTGAAACCCAAATATTTATTTATTCTAAATTCAGTTACTTCCATTAGCAACTTTCTGATGATGCCATTTATATGGGGTAATGTGCAAAGTGACGCACGAACAGATCAGACAAATATTTCCATTTGATGTAATGGTGCCGCAATAAAAACATGGAGCAACATTTAACAACATTTGAATCTAAATGTGATGACAGTTGTGGGCCGTATGCTCATGTTGCCAGGCCGCTGTCAATCAAATCTGATCAAACCACGCCCACACAGTCCTGACGAAGCAGATTAGAGGTTTGTGGCGTTAAACTCAAAGTAAATAATATCTAAGGATGTTTTATCAAAGCTTGAACTTATTCAGTCATAAATATTTAATGTTATAGAGAAATACTAAAGATTTGAAACCAAGCTTTCAGGCTTTAAAGCCTCTTGAGGGAAAATAAAAAGGGAAAACTGTATGTTAAGATATTTCACAGGTGTTAAATTAATATAATTATAATAATTTAATTTATATCTCTATCCCCGGCTGCCGTAATTAGTTCCATTAGCATGTTTCAGTAAAGTGTCATTCATCACCTGAAACGTGTATTTGCAACCTAACATTCAGAAAACATCAAGCAGCCTGCAGCAGTCAATATCTGGCTCTCCAAATTAAGGCAAATTCAAACCAGTCAGGCGGAAATTGGACACACGGACCCATAATGAGAGGAAGTATTAGTGCAGCACACAGACAGCATGAGGATGCTTTCTGTAAAAGAAGTAAGATTAACAACACTCTCACTAAAATACCCAAAGGATGTCCCCCTGATGTGTCTTGGAGCGAAATTAATATTATGCTCACAAATCCGAAATGGGTCCCTACAATGCGGTAAAGTTTATTTTGGGTCACTTCACAGACGTTCACAATGTGCTCACTGTGTGCAGAGCTCACTCCCGCCGAACATGAGCTCGGAGAGTAACGGCGCAGCTTCAGGGCAGCTTCCTGTCCCTCCTCTCTGCAGAGACACGGCTCCAGATTTCACAGGAGATTTTACACACAGAAACTAACAGAAAGGCATTTGCTCTGCTTTGTACTGTCATCCACTTTGTAGTTAAACGTCTGAATGAGAGAAATCTCCCTTGGTTATGTAGAGCATGACTAGCATTGTGATTCTCAGCAGAGCGTTTATGATATTACTACATAATTCTTGAATTTATGTGTTATTGATTGTCTTATTAAGTCAGCGAGAATAATAAAGAAATCGATGCTTTTTTCATTTGCTTTGTATGAAGCGTCTGTATAAATGGTGCCAAAGGGATTTAGCTTTTGGAACCAATTAAGTGCAAAAATATAGATCTTTAACTTAATGTGCACATTCAGTTAAATCTGCCAATATAAAGTCTGATGTGTTTCTTGAAATTAAAAATGTGATTTCACAACTTTCCACATCATGCTTTAAAAGGGCTTATAAGTCCTTGTATTACACGAGTAAATGACTCAGTGCAGCAGTTAGATCTCAGCATTGTTTGTAGCAGCACGCCTTGGGATCTGAAGATTATAAAGACAAATGCTGTGCTCAAACAGCACAAACAGGGGAGTAGCTCTGCTGAAATAAATGAGTTGCATCAAGCCACATTTCTCCTGGAAAACATGACTGCCCATGGGCTCAAAGCACTTCGTTAAATGACTTGAAACAGCACCGTGTTTGTTTCCCATTTTCCAGTGGCATGGCTTTTCCAAGACAGCAACTCCGCAAAAAAAGGGGATGGTGTGGTGCCTGGTGTGAAGTGTAATGCTGAATGTAACTATAAAAGATACTATCTATATATCCTATAGGTTCTGACTGTGCCAGTGCGCTATCATTAACGAAAATGAAAGATCAAAGGCAGCCATCCTGCAGAGGAAGTTTGGCTGAAGTGTGTGTGTACTTCCCTGCAGCTCACCAGAGACTCTGGAGTGCAGCTCCTCCCAGTCTTCTTCCTCCTCTTCCTCTCCTCTGCTCTCCTCCAGCCCCCAGGCTCCCTGCTCCACCACCTTATCTGCCTTAATCGAACAGGCCCGTGGGGAAGTCTGAGTTTCCACGTAGTCCATCTCTCGCTCCACCCGGTCCACTCGGACTGCGGCTCCTTCAAGGTCTTTGAACAGCACGCTGTGCTCGTTCCTCAGCCCATCCATGGCTTCGGCAGTTAGCTTTTTGAAATCCTGCAGCTCTGTGTGGTAGCGATGGGATTGGTCATGCCACAACTGCATACGGTCCTACCAGTCACGGGCAGAGCAAAACAAGTGTTATAATAAACTGTAGGATGAGATTTTCTGGTTTCTACTCGAGCCACCTAACCAGCAACAAGACTAAGAGTCTACAGCCGTGCTAGCAGCTCTGTGAGGTTGTACATGGGCACAGCGATGCTTTGAGGTAAATGCTCATGTCAGCCTGCTAACATAGTCACAATAACAATGCTAATATGCTGTTAAGCAGGTTTTATGTTTACTATGTTCACCATCTTAGTTTAGCGTGTTAGCATGCTAACATTTGCTAAAGCACTAAACACAAAGTACAGCTGAGGCTGATTTGAGTGCCATTGGTTTTACAGGCATTTCGTCATAAACCAAAATACTAAACAAATTAAAATTTTAACCTGCTGCTTTGGGGATCACCAAAGTTATTACGATGCATCCTGATGGGAACGTGACTGTCTCTACCAAATGTCATAACAATCCATCCAATCATTGTCAAGATATTTCACTAAAAGCCAAAAATGTCAGCCTGTTGGTGGCGCTACAGGAAAAGTCAGAGGATCACCACTGAATGCATCACCAAAGTACAAACTTTCATGGTGATATTTTAGTCTGGACCACAGTGGTGGACCGACAGACCAACAGCACCATCCCTAGGCTGAAATATCTCAACAACTATTGAATGGATTGTCATGAAATCTTGTACAGACATTCATGATCCTCAGGGGATGACTCTTGCTGAATTTAGTGATCCTCTGACCTTTCTAGCATCACCAGCAGGTCAAGTTTTCACCTTCTCAACACCTAGAAGACGGACATTCATTGTCCCCAGATGATGTATCCTAAAAACTCACTGCACACTACCTGCTCAGCACGGCAGACAGAAAGTTATCTACTAGCTGGTGAACATAGTGGACCATTTAGCAGCTAAAGAGCCAGATATTTCCCTCAGGAGTTGGTAGAGACCAAAAACAGAGCTTAAAGAGAGTGAATATTGGACTTACATTCATCAGTTGACCAGAAACACGAAGTGAATGATAAAGTTGCTCCGGAACTGCTGGATGTGTAAATAAGCAACTGTTTGCTAACAAGTTCAACATATCAACTTAAAAGGTGATTATTGTGTTCATAACTTGTTTCTGCTGCCCCCAAGTGGCCAAAAAAAAAACTGTTATTGCAGGTTTAAGTGAGGGTTAAGCCTCAGCTGTACTTTGTGTTTAGTGCTAATTACCAAATGTTGGCATGTTAACACGCTAAACCAAGATGGTGAAGATGATAATGATGTGAGCATGTTAGCATGCTGATGTTAGCATTCAGCTCACATCACCTCTGTGCCTAGGTTCAGCCTCACAGAGCTGCTAGCATGGCTGAGTCTCGTTTCCAACCATCATAAATCTCAGATAGTAATATGTCCCTGTATCAATCAAAGCATTATCAGCGTCACCAAATATAATACAGCACTGGGTTTCTCAGTGTAGTGACTGACAGTCAGAGTGACAGGTAAATTATTCAGAGCGAGATGTAATAACTGACGGCATCGCCACTGTCTCAGTTTCATTTTCTCCCTTTGCTTGCTGTGGGCCTGTGGTCAAATGGAAATGAAAGTTCAATGAAGACTTGCTGATGAATTGCCATGTTCACATCAATGCAGAAGTTGAGCCAGCATATTGGAATTGAGACTGGAGAGAAGCCACAGGGGGGAGGGCGAAGAGAGCAGGATTTAGCTGTAAATAGACAATTCATTTCATGCGGATAACAGTTATAAGACTGTAATATTTGCGTTGCAGCCACGCGGTTGATGAAACAGAATAATGAAAATGTAGTCCAAAAGAATACATTAAAAGAATTATTAAAATGAGAGTTCACTGAAATTACCAGACATGTAATCCTCTTGCATTTCATATCAAACTCACCTTAAGCCAACAAAAGTCTTCCCTTACGCAGACTTTGCTGTCTTATAACCTCCTTTTTAAAACACATTACCGAACCCTCAGTAATTTCATTCCTTCCCCCAGGCACTTTGTTGTAATACAGCTTCATTCCACCTTTTCAGAACACATCTTTCTATTAGGCCGTTGGGATGTTGGATGCCATGGCAGCAAAGGTTGAGCTTGTACTCATTACTGATGTGTCATTGTCTTAAACGCCGAAGAAACTGTAATGTTGTTGGACACAAACTGCGTGTTGCGTGCATCAGCTGATTCCCCCCAGAGGCCCCTGCAAAGTTGATGAGCTGGGCAGAGATTGCATTAATTGGACTGCATTAGTTAACATATTAAATTCACATAAAAGGAGGAAGAGAAGGAGGCAATCAGGAACTCAGAAATATCAACTGGTATTTCTGATTTTTTAATGACTTCAGAGAGATCTGTGCTGTCACTTAACGCATGGAAAACTTCAGTCTATCAATTATCAGTCATTTAAAGGGGTGTTGCTTCTTACCTCTATAGCCAACAACCTGTTCTCCAGATAATCCATCAGCCCCTGGTAGTAATACTGGGCTCCGGTGAAAGTCCAGGCAGTGGTAACAAGGAGGACGAACACCGGCTTCATTGTGAGCCGTTCAATGGGGCCGCTGAGTTTCTTTGTCTGTGCAGATTTTAGGGGATTCTTCAGGTTTCCCTCCTTGATGTGTTCCCCCTGCAGAACCGTCCTCAGAGCTTCACACAACCTATAAACACTTGTGTACAGTGTGAGCACATGTGCAAAGAGGTGAGAAGGATGTAGAGAGAGAGAGAGAGAGTAAGAGGCCGCTCTGTGAGTTTCCAATTCTTTGACTGCTCTCGCTTTGCTGGAATGTTTTCACAAACTCTCAGGGAGGAGCCTTGTGCCTCTTACCCCTCTCTGTCCTCGAAAAGTGAATGTGCTGCCCTCGCTCTGTGCATGCATGTGTTTGTTGCACATGTTGTACACACTGTCTCAGGCGTGTAAGCATGGATTATAGCGCCGACAGAACACAGCTACACAGTTCTGTCAACCAGTGGTGGAGGAAGTATTCAGATCCTTCTTTACTCAAGTAAAAGTACTACTGTTACAAGTAAAGGTCCTGTATTGAAAATGTTATTTAAGTAAAGGTATGTCAGTATAATCAGGAAAATGTACTTAAATTATTAAAAGTAAAAGTACTCACTGTCCCCTGTGACTGATATACTTTTATATATTATATCTTTAGATTATTATTACTCATGCATTCATGTAAAAGCAGAATTTTGCTGTTGTAGTTGGTGGAGCTCATTTTGAACTGTTTTATATCAGACTGCAACTAATGATTATTTTCATTATGGATTAATCTGCTGAATATTTTCTACATTATTCGATTGATTGTTTGGTTTGTAAAAATTCTGAAAATAGTAAGAAATGCTGTCACAGTTATCCAGAGCCCACAGTGACACCTTCACAATGCTTTGTTTTGTCCAACCAACAGTCCAAACCTTAAAATTATTAACAAAAAATTTAAATAATTAAAAGGAAAAGCAGCAAATCGTCACATTTGTGAAGCTGGAACTGTGAAATGTTTTGTTAAAAATGACTGAAACAATTATCAAAATAGTTGCCAATTAATTTTCTGTCAATCGACTAATCAGTTATTCAACTAATTGTTCCAGCTGTACTTTTATAAACTGTTTGGGAGTTTAATTTATAACAAAACATCGTATTTTATAAGCTCTTTGTAGGTTTTGTGTGCAAAAATCTTAATTTGTAAAGTAACTAGTAACTAAAGCTGTCAGACAAAAGTGCAATATTTGCCTTTTTTGAATTGTAGTGGAGTGAAAGTAGAAAGTAGGATGAAAAGAAAACACTTAAGTAAAGTATAAATACCTCAAATTTGTAAATAAGTACAGTACTTGAGTAAATGTACTTAGTTACATTCCACCACTGCTGTCAACTGTTTCTTACACAATTTAAATAAGGGTCCAATCGATCTGTAACCCCCTTATTCCCGGTACTTCTTCGCTACTTCTTCCCTCACTGATGTACCAGCATTTCATCTGCACCCTGCATGTACGAAATACTTACACTGTAATTTGCGGCCTGTATTTGAAAGCATTACTACCCACATCTCTCCTAAAAATGAGCGAGTACCTAACACTACCATTTTTGAATATAAATATATAGCAGTTTTCCAAATAAACACAAAATGCTACTATGAAAATGCAGCTGAAAAATAAAAAGATATAGTCTGGAGGAAAAAGTCCAAATAAGCATTTCTATAAACAATGTTTTTTAGGTGAGGTGTAAAAACAGAGGCTGTGCCAGCAAAACTAATATCAAGGTGTTAAAGCAATCTGAAGAAAACTGTTGAACTTGTACCAAACTGCAGCCATTTAAAAGTTAAGGGAAAAACATTTTCAGTGGCGAATTTGCTCCATTAAACAAGAGTCGGACATTTATGGCTTCACTGGTACCCACGGCTGATCTGCCTTATTGGTTCGAGCATATAGCTCCAGTTCCACATTGACAGCTAGTCAATAACACTTCATTGCAACTTGGGAGGAGATTGCATTGCTGGGAGGTGAGCAAACAGCTGTAGATTATCCTCAGTGCAGGGGGCAACAGTGCATGAGGGTTTAATTACACAGGCGATCACACTGACTGACAACGCATGACCTTTAACCCCAGTGTAGTATCAGTATTTGTTCAGTGTAATAGATGAATGCCAAATTAAAAACATGGACAGATTATGAGACACAGACATGTAAAAGGAGGTAAAGCGGGTAGTCCATTAATCCCAGGGTTGGTGGTTCGAGCAAGGATCTAAACCCAGAGTTGCTCCTGATGGGCAGGCCAACGGCTTGCATGGCATCAGTGTATGTGTGTGTGTGTGTGTGAATGGGTAAATGAGAGGCAGAATTATAAAGCAGGTAAAAGGCGTTATATAAATACAGTCCTTTTATCATTCACATATAGGAGCAAGACACCCACGCTGAAAGAGACACAAAGTGACAACAAATGATGCAGCTGCGTTTTGTGTCTCTTTCTAGTAATTTTCTTTTTAGTCTTTTGAGTCTCTTTGTGGTCATGTTGCATGTCTTTGTAGTCTTTTGAGTCTCTTTGTTGTCATGTTGCATGTCTTTGTTGTCATGTTGTCATGTTGCATGTCTTTGTGGTCATGTTGCATGTCTTTGTTGTCATGT